>BLSH010330950.1:1572746-1591231 GCA_018402905.1 Glandirana rugosa | reverse complement strand
CCCCCCCCCCCCCCCCCCCCCCCCCCCCCCCCCCCCCCCCCCCCCCCCCCCCCCCCCCCCCCCCCCCCCCCAGTTTGTCATATTTGCCTTGGGCTCTATATGACCTTGTCTCGGTACTGAGTGCAGTTGCTCCAGAACTTAGTTAATCAGAGTAGAGTTTCACTTTGCAAAGAATACCCAATTACATGCAAGGAAAATGAAAAAAGCATGCATTTTTGCTTGCACATGATTGGATGATGAAAGTCAGCAGAGCTTCTGCTTATTTACTAAGCTCTGGAGCAACTGCACTTTGCAGCGCACAGTCTTTTTACCTTTAGTAAATCAGCCCCATAGAGGTTTTTTACTCTTTTTTTTTTCTCCGTTTCTTTTTTTCCTCTTCAAACCCACTACTTCTGGGGATTTTATCCTGCCAAAGAATGCTGATGAAATGTGGTTGATTTACTAAAGGCAAATAGACTGTGCAGTTGCACTCTGTAAGTGCAGTTGCTGCAGAGCTTAGTAAGTCAGGTAAGTCTTCAACCAATCACATGCAAGGAAAAAAAAAGCATTTTTGCTTGCATGTGATTAGATAATGGAAGTCAGCAGAGCTTCTGCATATTTACTAAGAGCAACTGCACTTTTAAAAGTGCACAGTTTATTTGCCTTTAGTAAATCAACCCCTATGTATGCAATGGCAGTGCAATGCACAACTAACTAGGCACACCATTGCATGGCATGTGCTATGCGGTGCACCTCATTAAAGCAGTATTAAACTCAAAAGCAAACATTTATTATATTGCAGCTTACCAATTCATAGATTTGCTGGCTGCATTAGTTTTCTTTTATAGGACTGGTTCACACCACATGCAGTCCAGTGCATTTTTATTCTGCATTAAAAACACATGGACGGTGTTTAACATGGGTTCCAATGGCCCTAGTTCACACCACTGCAGTGCATTCTAGTACAATCAACAAAAGTAAATCTGGAATGTGGCAAAACGCAAAAAACTTACCGGAATGCACATGTCCTCAAATGAGTTGAAGAAAAAAAAGGGGGGAAAAACCACAATGGAACGCATCAAAAATGCACATGAAGAAACATATCCAGAATGCAGAAATTGCTGTGAACTGGCTCCAAGGCTTTCTTTCCTTTATTTTCACCTGGTGATCTGGCCATGTAAGTCTGTTTTTTTTTTCAAAAGAACAAGCTGTCCTCCAGATATAGCACTTACAGGGTTGAGACAAACCACGTTCTACTGACAGGGGTGCTTACAATGAAAAGCTTTTATTTATTTGGCCTCATGCTTACTAGGCATCAAAAACACAGCTATAAATGGTGCCCATCTATGTCAGCCGATGTGTTCATGCACACATCCCAATGACTTGTGTGATGAGGAAAGAAGCATTTGGGAAGAAAAAAACGCCCAACACGCCTAAACGCTTGGGCGTTCATTCATTTCAATTGCCAGAAAATAAAAGAATATTCTGGCCAATGAAAGCACCAAAAAGCTTGATGCACCTGAACACTTGCAGGCAAAACGAAAACAAATGCAGCCACCACATCTAATGATTGATGAGCCGTCATATATTCCATTTTTGGCGTTGAGTTTAATTCCGCTTTAATAGTCCCATAAACATTTGTAGGTCACTGCTGTGCATTTCAATGCATAACATGCAAAATAGCACACATTGATAATTGTTGGCATGGGATCTGCAGTGTCACTATAGGTGGAAAATTGACTGTCCTTCAGGATTGCAATAAACGTTTGAATGTGTGATTGATTGCACTGTATATCCGTTAATGCATTGGGTTACAATTGTTTTGAGTAAGGGAGAGGTCCCTGCTTTGTTTTCTGACTGTTACAGGGTTAACAAAAAGTAGCGTTGACTTACAGTGCCTTGAAATAATGTGGCCTTACATGAAGTGACAATGGCTGTCATTTTAGTGGTTAGGTTGAGGATTGCACCTCGGCAGAGATGTTGCGTGCTAAAACCATGTTTTGCTCAACTTGGTTCTGCCAGGCTGTCTGGCTCAGGTCGTGGTGCAATGTGTTATAAGTTGGCTATTGCAGAGCTCTGTGTCTTCTCTCTTGGCTTGTTCAATTATAGAAGAAACAATATAACAGCCTTAAAGGTACAAAACACATTTGCTTCATCTACTGAGCATGCAAACATCTAATTAGCTAATCTATAAGGATAACATTTAGGCACATGCCCCCCTGTTTACTGGAAAATGTAGAGGCATCAGCGCACAAGTCATCACCTTGCATTGCTGTCTCCTCCTGGTAGCAAGTCTCCTGTGTTAGACTGACAGTAGAGCCCAGATTGGCTCCTAGTACTGGCCAATTTCTTGCAGTCTAAGCTCAGTTTGTTGGGGGTTGGGGGGGGTATGGTGTTTCAGAAAGCTTTTAGACCACCAAGAACTATGCATTGCACATGGGGGGAGGGGGTGATTCCTCTTTCCTTTTCCTCATAGAAAGGGCAATGGTTGGCCTCCATTCATATATTTAAAAGAGGTTTATCTCAGAGGTTGGATTTATCAAATTACAGGTTGAGGCAGCTATTGCCGTATGTTAAGCAGTATTTGACTTAATGGCAAATGAGAGCTCGGATTAGGATACTGGCATTGATTTTCACTTTGGGTTCAAATGAATGGCATCATCATACGCTGGCATCATTACACGTAGCACTGTGTGTCTTGGGTTGTACAAATGTATAAAACTTTTGGGTTGATTTACTAAAGCTGGAGAGTGCAGAATCTTGTGCAGCTGTGCATGGTAGCCAATCAGCTTCCAGGTTTTATTGCCAAAAGTTTAATTGAACAAACTGAAGTTAGAAGCTGATTGGCTACCATGCACAGCTGTACTAGATTTTACACGCTCCAGTTTTGGTAAATCAACCCCTTTGTGTTTTACTGCACACTACCTTATCCCGTTGAAGCCAGCACCTCCCAGCCCTTTTAGGGGTTTAGGATGTCAGAAGGTGGGGTAGGGTTTATGATTATGTGACTGTCACGGCGGTCACGTGATCGGAAAGCTCCCAATCGCAAGTAGCTTTCCTTTAGCCACCCGGTAACTGTGCTTGGAGAGCGCTCTCAGCAGAGCTGTATTTACACTAATTCACACAAATATGAGGCCACTCTGCGCCAAGGCCCACCCGCCAAGAGGCCGCATATTTGTATGTGGCCAGTGCCAAGGGGTTAAACAAATAGTGTGACTAGGCCCATGGAAAATTATTTTTCTTCATCCTATCAAGGAATCCAAAAATAAAATAAGCAGGCTCCTGTTAATATGTTCTGTCTTTGTTTTTGCCTGAAACTCATGTGCTGCCCAACCTTTTCCTTTCAAAGCTTTCACTTGTAAGTGAGATTGTGCCCAAAGAGACTGGATTGGTGAGAGGCCTTTGGCCATGCATCCTTGTTGTCTACAGGCAGTCCCCCGGGTTACAAATAAGATTCTGTAGGTTTGTTCTTAAGTTGAATTAGTATGTTAGTGGGAACAGGTAACTCCAGCCAAAAAAATATTTTCTATGTTTTTTGGATAGCATAGGAAAGGGTTAACACCCCTGTAATGTTTATTTTGCTGTCTGTGCCCCTGTTTAAACGATTTCACCTCACTTTCTGTCCCTGTGACAATAGGATTTTGAAAATTTTGGGAACAAGGATTGGTGATAAAGCTTTAGTGGAGACACCTTTTTCCTATGATAACTCTTACCGGAGTGAATTTCCCTACCTAGGGGTAGATTTCCACTCACTTCCTGTTGTCTCCCTCCATTTGAGTCGTATGTAAGTCAGATGTTTGTAATTCAGGGACTACCTGTGCTTCACTTTGTGGAATTAAAAAAAACAGAGCTCCAACCCAGGCCTTTGGGCCCCAACGTCAGCCGGAAGTACTTAGGGGACCACTGGCCAGCAAAGCAAGAAGGGACTATACCTTGGTTAGTCCCCAGAGCGTACTTCCCATAAGTCAGGGCATATCTTTAGTTCTGAGACACTGAGGCCTGAAATCTCATCCTTAATCCTGAAATGCCTCCATGTTCTGAAGAATTGTGCCGCATTTAAACTGTTGTAACGTTGCCTACTAATATATATATTACCGTGGTACGCTGTTTCAAATTATGGTTGCACATTTGCGGTTGCTGTTATTTTGCTAGATGGGCGTTGTTGCCCAATTAAAATGACCCCTTTGTAGTCTCAAGGTGTATCAGAGAGCGTAGCACAGATTAGTGGGTCATCCCCACCAGGAACAGAAGAACCCATACGCTCAGCGCCACAGTAAAAGTAATAGTTTATCTTCTCCGACTAATGTAGCTCCACAAATCTCCATCTGATGCTCTTCACAATACAACGGAGCCATAGTAATAAAGAAACGGCAACAATACTAATTTAAACAATATTTTTCTTCCAAAATCATATGGATTTAATCATCTGCAAGGAAAGACACGGCTCCCTAAAGGAGATCATTTTGTTCTAGAGATATATCAGGTCTCTAATCTCTGCTTTCTGAAATGAAAAGTGGCATTTTTTGCACAGAACAAAGTTCAATCCGTGTCACCGCCGATGGACGACATCGGAAAATAAGTACATTAGAAAGAAGCACATCCTAATCCCGCAAGTTTTTTTTTCTCTCTCTCTCTCTCTCTCTCTATCTCTTTTGTCCCTTTTCCACTGTCTGAAATAATTTTCACAAATAGGAGATGTTTCACAGTGGTCTGAAATCTTGAGCTTTCACTCATCAAACTTTAATCGAAACTGCATTTTAGTTTTTGAATAAAGAACACTTAAAAAATTTAGATGCAAATTATTTTGCATTATTCATGCTCTAAGTGTCCTTGTAGATTTAAACACTTCTGAGGCCACCTTGATTCAAGTAATTACCTAGGCTCGCACTGTTCCGTCATGAATAAGGTATATTGTACAAGAGAAGGATGAGCCCAGCGAGCTCTTAAAAGTGGCTTTACACTGAACTTGTGTATTGCTTCATGTGCATGAATGATTCGAACATGCGTCGCAATCTGTCTCAGGTGGAAAAATCCTGCCTTCGCCTGTGTGAATGGCAGAGCGCGGCCCGCCATGACTTCCTGAGTGCCTTTTTCCTTCTCTATAAAGTTCCATGGAGTTTCAAAGTCATTCAGAATCTTTGATACATTTTTTTTTTGCAGCGATTTTTAAGAATCGTAACCCGTCAGGGAACGACAGTCAGTTGCAGTTAAGAAAAAATGTCAGTCTGATTAACATTAAAAGGCTGTTCTTTTAAAGGAAGAAGATTACCTGCGCTTAAAGGGAATGTATCAAGATAGACATATGGGAGATGCCATTGCTGAATTGTTTTCAAAAGTGAGGGCTCTGGGGCTGTGATGGTCATCCTTGCTTCTCTACTTAGGCCCCATTCGCACCCGAATGTGTTGTAGCTCGAAGCTCGAAAATGCTCAGGGAGGAAAAAAAATCAATTATTTTCTATGGTGGTGGTTCACATGTCCCCTACAAAATGCCTTAAACCAAATGCCTGAAGCTAAAAAAAGTTCTGAAGCTACTTTTGTAGCTTGATTTGGGCAGATTGGTGCATTTTTGTAGAATTTGAAAGCAGAAACACATATCACCAAATGATGTAACAGATTTATGTTGGCTAATACAAAAACACCAAAGCTCCAAAAAGCTTGGACAATGCTGTACACAAACGCTCAAAGACATGCAACAAAATGCCAGAAAGAAACACACAAGAAGGTGTGGATGGGGCCTTCAAGTCCCTGAGCCAGAGAAACCATTGCTGAATACATTTTTGATGTGTAGGCTTCAGGACCCTCATGGTCATCTTTGCTTCATTGCTAAGACTTCATTCACAGTGGCGACGGAAAATTGATCCACCATGTTGGATGAGTCATGGTTTGCAGGTGTTTAAGAGGTGATACTAACATTGCCCAAATGGTTATTTTGCAGTCCTATTGAGTTCAATGGACAGGTTTGGCAATCAGAACCGCCAGGCAAGCGAGATAAGTTATATTTATCATGCCGTGAAGCATTGTGGCCAATTCAATGTGTACAGACCTGAGCGCTGCCATGTTATTTTGCAGGTAGGCAGTGGGGTGGGGGGGGTGCTAAAATCGTGAATTGATCACCTTTTCTTGCCACCCTCTTGCTGCCCATGTAAAGTCCCTGAGCCAGAAGGAACATGCACTTATCAGGTGTTACACTCAGTAACTTAACATGTACTAGAGGGGGAATAAACATAGCAGCCCTGCTGTTTGCAGTCAGAAAAACAAGGCAGAAATGCCAGTTCACATATTTCTTTTTTTTTTTTTTTTTATAATTAACAATTTTATTACTCTTTTTTTTCAAACATAGAGTACTTTGTACATAGGTCTTGTTTAAGTGGCAAATAGATTCTGCAAAGAAGTGGGGGTAAAGGAAATGGGCGATCTGCTTTGCTCTTTGAACAATAAGGTTTCTAATACCTTTTTGAAGTATTGCTTCAAGAGCTGAACTGCTGCAAAGATTTTTTTTGCATAGAGAACCTTTGCCAGATGTGTCTCCATTAGGGAAATTTCCGTTGAATTCCTGTCCTCGTGGCAACTCTACCGGTGCAATAAATGAGCAAAAAAACTCCATAAAAGTGGTGAATTCAGCAG
The DNA here is from genome assembly GCA_018402905.1 of Glandirana rugosa. Taxonomy (NCBI): domain Eukaryota; kingdom Metazoa; phylum Chordata; class Amphibia; order Anura; family Ranidae; genus Glandirana; species Glandirana rugosa. The sequence goes on along the minus strand of BLSH010330950.1, from coordinate 1,584,628 downwards.
CAAAAACCAACAGAGGTTCTACCCTTTCTTGTTCTTTTCAAAACTAAAAAGAATGTCTAGGCTGAACTTTACTTTAGGCTTTTCTCTAGTCTGTATCCTTCCACACCAACTGTTCCCATCACACCATAAGGACTGATAAAATCAGTTATTTGAAAATATTCAAACACTTCAGGGTCTATTAGTAGACTTGAGAAAGACTATTGAGATGGGAGGTTGTTATTAAAGTACAGGTCCTCTTTAACAGCTCAAAGAAGTTCAGGAACTCAAAGCAGCCAATCAGCACGCTGTGCTTCCTCGTCCTTGTTGCTCTTGCCGATGCTTTACTCAGTAATAATAGACTCATTTGCGCTCCTCTTTAACTCTTGTATTGCCTGCCTACTCCCCGCTGTTCCTCGATTTACCTGCAGCCTGATCTCATCATGGCACGGTGGTTTCGGTACATGTTAATAGAATTCTTTCTGTATTCACTTAACAATGTACATCTGTCTCCCCATCTGCTGGTTCCATATCCCTTAGATGCTGAATCTGTGAAACACCTGAGCTGCGTCTTTTTTCTTGAGCGCTGTAATGATGTAGTGCAGCTATAATTATCTATCTCAGTTCACTGTGTTAAGAGAACACTAGAGCTAAAACACGAGCTGGCAAACTCCAAAAGAAACCCGCAAAGCTTGGTTGCTCATAGCAGCCAACCAACCAGCCAGTTAGAGGCCTTCTTTCAGTGAGATCTGGGTGGAGCAGATAATTGAACTTTACGCAACCTCATTGCTCTCTGCATGTTCGATTGTAGAGGCCCAAATTTGAACCCTACATTAAAGTAAAATTAAAGCAAAACTTTTTTTTTAGTTTTGGATAGAGTGGAGAGGGATTAGAACACCTAGAATGTTTTTATTGCTGTCTGTGCCCGCGTTAGGGAGATTCACCCTCTCTATTTGTCCTGCTCATCATTATCAGTGAAAGAGAATGGAAAAGGAAATGTTGGGTTGTCCCCAGAAAAGCAATGGAGGGAAAATCTTCCAATGTGGACACTAGTTCTGGTGACCTGGGGGTCCCCAAGGGATTCCCATAATTTGCAGGGATTTCTTCTCACTTTATGTTTTAGCTATGGGACAGGACGTGAAGGAAAATTGCCCCAATGGGACACAGATGGCAAAAACTGAAAAGATCTAACAGGGGTTATAACCCTCCCTTACTGTATCCAAAATGAAAAAAAAATGGCCTATAGTTCCACTTTAACATGCATTGCCTTAAAGTGGAACCTGCCTGCCTACTCACATTGTTCTCAGCTTATCTCTTTGGCATGGTCCTTGTGTGTCAGGGATGACTGACTCCTGTACATGTGCAAGAGTAATGGCATCCCATGTCAGCCAGCGAAGACGTCCGAAGACCAGAACCAAGATGAAGATGCAGGCACATTAGGGGACAGGGACCGTTGAAGAAAAGATAAGTTTAGCTCCACTTTAAGGAAGTCAGTTCAAAATGAATGGGCTTCCAATGGATCTTACCATGGCTAAAATTGCAGATGACTCTTTTTTTTTTTAATGCTAAACATGGAAACGCACTACCATACCTAGCCATGTGTTGAGGCGCGCTACAACACAAGTGCATTGCCATAGTGTGCTGGGGTATCCTTCAAAATGATTGGCACCACAATGCAGTGAGGCATGTAACTGCAGTAATGTAAGTATTGTCGCAACATGGGGGTGTAAAACCAACCTTAATATGCGTGCATATCCATCTCAGCAGTCAAGAGAACACCCACTTACTCCTACAGCTCTGCTTCCTTTCTAGCTCATAGAATCCTGCTTGCTGGTGATGGAGCGTCACATTGCTGGTCAAGCAAAGGAGGGAAACACTGTAGGAATGGGAAAGTATCTGCACTCTTAGTGATCCTGTTGCTGGTGAATTGCCCCCGGCAACAGGATTTCTAGTATGACAAGTTGCCACCAGCATTAGGACCGCTGGAGTGACATGGCCCTTAGGGTTGTTCCATTGGTCATTGTATTGCATACACTTGGAGACATTTTGTGGACACATCACGTATGTCAACTAGAAAACTAGGCACAGCCGGTAAAACACAGCAAAAGCGCTAAAATTAATGAAAAATAAACACAAAGCTAAGTCAACATGTCACAAACAGGAAAAAAGCAAAGAAAAAAATGACTCCTCGAGAGTAAAATGTGATTATTGCAGATTTATCGGCAACTGTACGCCTTTCCTTTCTGACGGCAAGGGTGTGATGAATTACAGGCATTTCATAACATGAAACCCTAGTTGTTCTGTGCTATGGCTAAAATTGGTTTGCCGTATAAAAATAAATACGCTTAAACGCTACACAAATTAACTCGGGCCGGCTAAACTTGCTGCGTTCCGGATTTCTTCCTAACAAAACAACTTTAAACAGAAGTTAATATTGTTGCACGGAAAAAAAAAAAAAAAACTACCTGACACTTGCACTTGATCATCTTTACTACACAGTGGCGCAATTAATATTTAAACATTGTAATAATGCAGTTTGCTATGCACGCACTTTTCTGCATCACTTCCATATTTTAAAGAGAGGAGGGTGGAAGCAGAAAAGGAAGGCCAAGTGGTATTTTAAAAATTAAAGTAATTACAACTGTGTTATCGAAACAGTTGGTGATCTGTAGTCAAGGAGCATTTTAATAGTCAGCCAGTCCAGAACGTGTATTTTGTTTTTGAGGGGTTCTGGAAGGGAAGAATACTCTATATATCTGGGGGGGAGACCATTGCAAGACCTCTGCTTTTGAGTTCCTGACTCCCAGTCTCACTAATACTGTTGAAATGATCCTATTCTGCTTGCTTTGAATGGTAGACTGAATGTGCAAAATCTTTTTGACCAACTCCCCAGCCTATAACATATGATTGTTTAAAGTGTATCTTCAACCAAAGCCTTATTGCTGCCTTTGTCCCTTCTAGGTAGATTTGCCCACTCTATATATCCTGGTGTCCATACTCACTAGAACTAAAAGTGGAAAATCCAGATTTTTTAGACGTTCCCACCATTACAGCAAATGGAGTGAAATCTTCTAATGGGAACACCCAATTCAGACAGATATCCCTATCAGTCGCTGATTTGCAGTACAGATATCTGAAAGGGAGGAAGATGCGCCCAGTGTCTGGTGTACTGCCACACTTGGTGGGAGAATCACAATCTTTTATTAACCTCCCTGGCGGTATGACTGAGTCTGGAATTTATTGCTGAAAGCGGTAATGGTTTTCTGCATGGAGATATGGCGTTATGTACTATAGGCCTGCAATGGTTAGTATCCCTGGCGGTATGATTGTCTGATTTGTTGGTGCTGAAAGCGGTACAATTATTTTGCATTTATTCAATAATGTAATCAAACCAAAAACGCAGAAATTTGCTCAGTTGCAGAATTGTCGCTGTTGTCACTTTCAGTTTCTGATGATAAATTTCCCCAAAAATCAGTATCACTCAATTCTGCAAATGATTCTTATTTACTATCGGTGTTTTCTAGCTGATAAAAAAACACTTTTGACGCAAAGGGACACTTTTTGGTTGCTATGGACATTCTCATGTTTCCAGGCAGAAAGAATGACATTTATTATATAAAAGTGCATGCAGGGCTCTGGGCAAACCACTAGGGACAAAGGGGAAGTGAAATGATTTCATACAGTAATGTAATCTATAAGATTACAGTGTACTGTATGTGCTGTGTGTGTTTCACTTTTTGAATTTCCCGCCGGTCTCCGCCCCCGTGCGACGCGACGCTCGCAGGGAACGGAACCCGGAGGCACATAGAGGCATCGGAGCTGCGGACACAGCCCGCAGACACGCTGACACCGCGGGAGGACATCGCTGGATCCAGGGGACAAGGTAAGAAACATTGCCTGGATCCAGCGATGCAATCCCGAGTGTGGCTCGGGGTTACCGCTTTAGGTACTGAAAATCCACCCCGAGCCACACTCGGGAACACCGCTAAGGAGGTTAAACGTAAAAAATGTACAAATTGAGCCAACACGTTTCAGTGAATTGCATCTTCTTCTTCAGGGCTGTTGGCACACGCAAAGGGAGATAGATGGGCTCTGCAGGAGTTCCTGGATTCTATTAGAAGCAGATGTTGGCTTTCAAATGCAGAGGCAGCCCTGTAAGCACCAAACATCTGGTGCTGAGATCTTGTCCTGGTTTACACCCTGGTTTTCGAGAAGCTCTTCAGTGGTTGACATAAGGATTCCCATTGTATCCTACGGTGCCCATTCACACCTGAGCCCCATGTCACTTGAAGCTTGTCGCTTGAACATGAAAAAAATACATGAACTTCTTTGGGCCAGTGTTTTTGGTCCCTATAGCCTTCAATGGGAGCAAGTGAAAGGGTGTGCAAAATGCGTGTTTTTAGTTTTTTGCCTCTATTTCTTACAGTAACTAGATTTCTGCTGGCTAAAATAAAGATGCTCAAGTCTGAAAACGCGTGCACAAACATGCATAAAAAATGCATGTGAACCTAGCCTTATACTTCCAGTTGGAGTACATAGATGATAGCGGGTCGCTCATTTTGCACCTCCTCCATTCATAAAATGTATTCTTTTCACAGGACATTGTGTGATTGAAGGAAGGGAAATGGTGATGTTCCTCCAGTCACAGAGCACCTGTATTCAATGTAAAGAATACAAGACATTTAAAGTGGTAATAAAGCCCACTACTGGTAATTATAATAAGGCTTACCTGTAGTTACAGTAAATAACTCCTAAATGTGCATCGTTTAGAAGATATTTACAATAGTAGCAGCCGGTGACATCACCGTAGGGTTGCCACATCATCCCTTTAATCCAGGACACATATGAATTACACAGGTTCTGAGGCTGATTAAATTCAGATAAGGCACTAAGTGAGATTAATTACCACCTTAATCAGCCACAGAACCTGTGTAATTAATATGTGTCCCAGATTAAAGGGATGATATGGCAAACCTACATCACCGATGCATGTGCACTGCGTTCTCAATGGATGGTGTGCCTTTCATTGAGAGAGCCATGCTGCAACCTTGACTCCTGCGTGCATGCGCAGGCGTGACATCATCTTGGCCTGGCCATTAAAGCAGTCAGAGCTTGCAAATCCAGGAAGGAGGGCCTGGTGAAGATGGAAGCCCTGTGAGAGCACACCACTGGAGGGCTTCGTTCTAAGGTAAGTTGTTCATAATGTGCTAGTATGTGATGCATACTAGCACATTATGCTATTATCGTCAGTGTTGCCAACCTCCTGCAGCGTTTTTTACTGGCAAATCATGGAAAATCTTACTGGCAGAGCACATTTTTTACTGGCAACCTGAAAAATAACTGAACTCCTATTAAAAACTAAGACAATTGATATTTAAACACAACATGGAAACACTGACAATACCCATATCAAGTAGTTTGCCCAGTTTACACTTAAAAAGTCAGCACATCATGACAAATTATCAGACCCTGATATTTATAGACAGTTCTAAAAATCACAGATTTTTACAAACTGTCAGTAAATTTACTGGCGGTTGGCAACACTGATTATCGTGCAGGGACCTTTTTTTTGTTTTTGCGGTTTAATGAATGGAAGAGGGGGAGAGCAGGCAACTCACTACTGTACTTTATTTTTATTTATTTTATTTATTTTAGGTACTTATATAGCGCCGTCAATTTACGCAGCGCTTTACATATATATATTGTTACATTCACATCAGTCCCTACCCTCAAGGAGTTTACAATCTAAAGTCCCTAACTCACATTCATACATATACTAGGGACAATTTAGACAGGATCTAATTTACCTACCAGCATGTCTTTGGAGTGTGGGAGGAAACCGGAGCACCCGGAGGAAACCCACGCAGGCACAGGGAGAACATGCAAACTCCAGGCAGGTAGTGTCGTGGTTGGGATTTGAACCAGCGACCCTTTTGTTACCAGGCAAAAGTGCTACCCACTACACCACTGTGCCGCCCTTTAGTCAGAACTTTAGGTTTCCGCTCTAGGTGTTTGGTGCTTTCTGTAATGTATGTACATGAGTAATGAAAATTGCAGTTTTAGTGAATGCAGCAAGAGCAGCCATACACGAGGCACACATCTTTAGCGTTAACCTATTCTTGAAATGTATATTTCCAAGAGCCTTGAGAAAGTGTGCGCTTTTCAAGAGAAATGCTTGTTGGCTGGGCGAATTTTAATTGTTTTTAGCCTTTGGAATTTATGATTAAATAAAAAAGAGTGATATGCCGTGAGCACCTTGGAATTTGCCTTTTGCAATGCTGCAAATGTCCTAAAATTCCTAAATAAACTTTGCTCAACAGGAAGTGAGAGACATCAACAAAAATCTATGGGGTATTTCTTATATCCTACTCATTCCAAAACTTAATAGAAAGTTGTGTCTATGGATTCAATTACTTTCTAACTGGTCATACTGGTAGTGTGCATACTGCCGGAGTTCCCTTAAAAAAAAAAAAAAAAAACATAAGAGCACTAGAGTTCCTCTTTAATGTGTTTATTTGCTCGGCCAAAGTTGAGACAGGAAGTATGGTTCTCTTGTTGTGATGCCCTTTCAGCTGCCGTCTGCATTGCCTGAAGCTACAAGAGATGTGTGGAGCTTTTTAATATCAAGAACAGCGCGAAATCAGCAACTGACCCAGGCATCTGTGAAATACCGCACCTTTGACATCAAGTCATTTATAACCGAAGACTTAAAAAAAAAAAAAAAAAAGAATTAAAGAAAAAAACCTAGCTCATAAAGAATACCTTTCATGGGGCCTCCTCCCGGTTCACTAGGACAATGGGACTGTTAAAGCCAGGTTGTAAAATAAAGTAATTTGGAGCCCAATCCCTTATCCCTCATACAAGACTATGGCCAGAGTAGAAAGAAGGAAAATGTTAACGCTGAACTCCAGGCAAGCAATCACATATGCAGTACTTACAAATAGTACAAATGATTATTCGGCTGTAGGATTTGTAATTCTGTGCAGCCAGCAATGTGATTTAGGTACCCCTGCCAGATAGTACAGTCTTCACCTCTGCTGCAGCAGCAGCACAGCCTGGCCAAGACATCTTCCTGAATGCTGATTGGACAGGGAATAAGTAGCAGCAGTCTAACGAGTCATCACCATTCTACTTATTCTTTCTGGCAGCACATAGGCATAAAGTAGATCCTGATTGGCTACAAGCACATTCCCTCCCTCTCTTAGTCTGAGTGCTATTGTGCAGGGGGTTATAGGAGGTTGGAGACAAATTCAGGTACTTACACAACTTGCATTTAAAAAAGACCCTTAATGGCCTTTTTAATTACAACCCCGAGGACACTTGTTTTTTTTTAATGAGGACATAATTACATTCATTTGTGTTTTCTATATTTGCCTGGAGGACTTATTTTTGTAGTTTTGTTTTGACAGGCCTATCAGTATCTGTAACTTATTTGTAGAGTGGAGTAACGACGATACATACAGCGGAGTAACCCGCAGCAACCAATCTGATTCCAGTTTATTGAAGCCAGTGAAAGATTCATTTTGATTTGTTTGTGCAATTTATAGCACTTTATTGAATGTTCTTTAACACATTATCATTATTATTATTATATAGGATTTATATAACAGCAGCAGTTTGTGCAACACTTTACAAAATAACAGTTACAATACAATTCAAGACAAGAGGGTTATGGAGCTTACAATCTATTAAGTAAGTCTAGCCCTCGCGGGTCAGATCTCCCAGAGAACAATAAGAGTAAATGCCAAGTTAACGTATCACAAACATAACATGAATACAAGCCAATCATCAATTTACTTATATTTTTTTAATATAAGTGCAATTATCTGCGATTAAATGCTGTAACCTACAGCATGTGCTCTGATTGGCTGCTGTATATTATGGCACTTTAATGGTCACCTCCTGGCACGGCTTCGTTGAACAGGTTTGATACACTTTTATTGAACTAACCTTACTTTGTAAATAGAACTTGAGTTCCATCAGTAAAGTTATGACATAAAACCTTGTAAGAGGAACTAAACTACAGGGCCGCCTGTGGTTTATGGACTAACAGTGTGACTCGGTTTCTTCAAAGGTAATGTCTGTCTTTCGCACAATACCTTATTCCTTTTTCCAATTTGGTGTAAAAATGTAGTTTCATGTGACAAGATATCAATGTGATTTCATGTTCAGAATTCGAGGAAGCACTAGTTGCTTAACTCAATCTATTGGTTGAACTAAATGTACAGTAGTTGTGTCTTTTTTCAACCTTACTGTAACTATGTAACAATTAATAGTTGGTAAAGCATGTTGACCAGCATATGACTAATTACAATATATCATGAAGGGGGATACATCACTGTGCGGCACCACTATGAGTAACTACAATTTCCATCATGCAAAGGGAGATTTCGTTGTAAATGGTCGGCACACTGTGTGGATGGATGTGGCAGACCTAAGGACTGTTGGCCTTCTAGTCAAACCGTCATGGTAGATTATATAGATCAGGTTGGTTTTAACTATGAGGGGACAGACCAGTAGACTCTTGGACTTTTGGTCAAACCAATCATGGCATTTGAGACAGGCCAGAAAACTCTTGGCCTTTTAGTCAAACTGATCATAACTGGCAGGACATGTTAGAAGACTCTTGGCCTTATAATCAAACCAGTCATGGTGGGCAATATGGACTTGAAGACTACTTTAGTCAAACTGGTCATGGGGCACGATATAGATTGGAAGACTCTTGGCCTTTTAGTCAAACTGGTCATGGTGGGACAGACCAGAAGACTCTTGGCCTTTGAGTCAAACCAATAATTGTAGGTTGGATAGACCAGAAAACTCTTGGTCTTTTAGTCAAACTGGTCATAGTGAACAATATACATCGGAAGAACTGTTGGCCTTACAGTCAAACCGGTCATAATGGATGAGACAGGTCAGAAGACTCGTGGCCTTTTAATCCAACTAGTCATGGTGGGCAATACAGACCAGAAGACTACTGGCCTTTCAGTCAAACCTGTTATGGTGGGCTATATAGTTCCGAAGACTCTTGACCGTTTAGTCAAGCCAGTCATGGTGGGTGGGCTAGACCTACTGGACTGTCAATCAATCAATGCATAGAAAGTGGGTGGGTCAGACCAAGAGTCTAAGGCGCCAGGTTCTGCTCACTACAGCAAACAGTAATTATGTCACCACCTAACATTACTAGGAACTACAGAGTGGGGTGTATACTACCAGTGGTCAGAGAATTGCAGCTTCTGGGAATGGGCCATACCCATATGTACAGCTAGCATACAGCCATTCATTGCTATGGGCAGCTGTATGCCCACAATTTACACGGTATGCCCACATGTGCTCATGTGCATGGGGCCTTACTGCTACTAACTATATAACTGTCTGAGGACAGTTAGAAAGGTTGTATTTGCTGCTCAACTGATAATTTTCCACCTGACTTAGTCAATTTTTAGATCAACTTTTTCTGGTTGCAGGGCCCCCAATAAATCAAATTTTGAGCATATTTACCACAAATTAGATAGACTGAATTCAAGCTGTGTATGGCCAGTTTTAGTCAATTTGTATGTTTGGTGATCAGTAGAAGGCTTGCTAGGAGCGTTCGGACAGGGCTGGCCATGTTTGCTGCCACATACGTCCTGTATGTAAAACAGTATTACAGATAAAGGAGGGTCAGGTAAGACCTCTTATGTCCTTTTCTAGAGGTGGGGGCTCTGAGCAAGATTTACTAGGCCGGCAACCAATGGGAGTCATCCTGTCAGAATGTCTGTAGTGAAACTTGAGCAGATTTATAACAAGTAGGTAACAGTTTCAGGCCTTGGAGAGAACATTAGTGAAAACGTCATGCTGAGAGCAATTGGGATGAACTGAGACTGCTGGAGACTGATGGGGGGGCTGGGCAGAGCGCTGAGGCCTATTCCTGGACGGACCTTTGCCCTCCTGTAAATAAAACATTCATGAGGAGAGAATGGAAGGGCTATAGGTAATGGAGTTACACAGAATGGTCCATCTGCTGCATTGCCCTGCACAGAAGGGATGAGGGGTAAACTCTGTTCAGGGGAGCTGTGACAATTAAGAGTTGTCTGTCACGGGTTGCAACAAATAGCTTCAGGGTGATGAAGAAGTTACAGAGCATCTCCAGGCGGTTGGCAGATTGCTGGTGTTCTCCAGGAAAAGTTGCAGCCATGCTAAAGTCAGATTGTTCATTACCTCCATTCGGTTATATCACACATTTCTGTGTTATTTGTAGCGTCTCATATGTTGATGGATGCTGCATTGTGCTCGGACATAAAGAATGTTGCTCGAGAACAATTTAGAGCCATGTAGAAATTTCCTGGAAGACATAAAGTAGATGTAAACCGAATTTTAAAATGCAATACTTGTTTGCACCCGATGAGCTGTCCTAGCACCTTCACCTAAACCCTGGCTATGCTATGGATGGATGGCGAATGTGCTCACCTGGAGTGGCTTTCTCTTCAGTGGTTGTTTTCACCCTTCTTTATTGTTTGTTACAGCTCAATGCTGCTGATCTTCTACATACTCTTTACTGCCACTTCCTTTTTATATGTATTCCAGCAATGGCTGAGTGACTTTTCTCAGGGCATGTTTCCTCATGGTGACAATGGTAGACCATGTTTGCACAGCACGTGTTGGAATGGTCACCTGTCTCCATTAGAAGTCCATGTGACAGGGGGACAACACAGGAGCACAAATGGGAAACAAGGACAGAGTGTTGTCACCCTTTCCAGGAAGTGCCTGAACAAAGACCTTATTGGCAAGAATATCAGGTATTATTTTAATGAAAATTCCAGATTTCGAAATTTTAATGGTCAGATTTACATCTACTTTGAAGATGTAACTAATGGGACAACAAAATGGAGTTCATAGCCACCTTAGAAGTGCTCTGAGTCTCATTGGTGCAAAATGTTCATGTGTGAGAGTAGCGTGCCTTATTACATTTTAGAAGTAGTGCATTTGATTAGCATCCAATAGTTACGATCTAGGACTGGCCAATTTTAACTCATGCATTAAAGTGATTGTAAACCTCAGACATGAAATATGAACAAAGCATATCCCTGTATAGTGTGTGCTTGTCTCAATGAAGAACATTAAGTATAATTTCTGTCTGCTTCTTCGTTCCTGTTATCAGCATGGATCACTTCTGACAAGTTCTGTTCCTGTGTTCTGTGTGAAGGGGAGTGTCCCTTCCCTCCAATCAGCTCTCAGAGTTCTCCTCACTGAGCTCTGCAGAGTGTAACTTCGGCTCTCCGCCCCTTTTTTTCTGACGGCTCAAACACGCTTTCTAAATTCTGCACTTTGAACAGATGTGGAGAAGAGAGGGCTGCCAATAAATAGATAAAACTCATGTAGGAGGATTTGTTTAATCTCTGTGCATCATCTGAGACCAGTCACTTCATTGGGTATATGTAAGGGTTTACAAACACTATAAGTTCTACTCCTAGTGTATCATGAGAATTTAGAAGAGTATGGGGTTGATTTACTAAAGCTTGAAAGTACGAAATTTGGTGCAGCTACACACAGAAACCAATCAGCTTCAAGGTTTTATTGTCAAAGTTTGATTGAACAAGCTGAGGTTAGAAGCTGATTGGCTAGCATGCACAGCTGCACCGGTTTTTGCACTCTCCAGTTTTAGTAAATCAACCCCTATGTGTTTGTTATTCTCTATTTCCCGCTTTTCACATAGCCTACACTGCCTTAAAAGGGCCTAAAGCACATTTTTGTACAAAAACAATGTCATTTAAAACTCCAAACCTGTTACCTTTCAGAAAAAAAGGATTAGAAAGGAAAAATACAATTTTATTTGAACAAGAAGATTTATCCACGATGGTTGTTATTTTAAATCCTCAAGGTAAAACTGGAGGTTAGTTTTGTAAGAGGGTCCAGCATGATTCATTGTC
>BLSH010330950.1:1539175-1572736 GCA_018402905.1 Glandirana rugosa | reverse complement strand
CTCCAAATTAGAAGATATATAGTAAAAAAAAATCATTTTCGAGGTATATCCTGTGTCACATGAGTATACGAACAGAAAAGCTTATAATCGGTTAAATCAACCAATAGATTAACAAGGGTATGTTTTCTATAGATAGTCGATCTTTGTAACACCCGGAACAAACGAATATTGTTCGGATGCATACCAGTTGCCCAGTTGTCTATAGACATGCCTTTTACAATACGATATCTCCTTCTACACCATCTTACTCCGGATGTACTTGTAAACATACACCAAGAGTACGTTGTCGAAAAACCAGTTTCTCCTCTAATTTACGGGAATAATCAGTTGTTTTTGTTATGGTGATTATACAGCAACGCATCTGGCTGCACAATGCTCTATTTTTTTGGCTGCAGATAGCCCAATCATGAGATCTGGCCACCCATTGGGATTGCTATATTGACTAATAAGGGCATTTAATCTCCTCTTTGACCAAAAAGCTGTTGCATGAGAACCACATACAAATGTTCATGTAGGCCTCATTCTACCACATCTTCCTCTATAGCATAACATTTTCCGTACAGATATCTGTTGACCCGTTGACCATACGTAGGCTTGTTATAAGCAAACAAGGCCCACAATGTTTCTAGCTGATAGATATCTTTTGTATGGGAACAATTAGATAACCAACTAAATTGGCTAATATTCGAAAAGACAAGCATATGAGTACACTGTGTCCTATATGGAGCTTTTACTAAAAAAAAATGATATATAGAAGATTAAACCTCTTTGTAGAAGCTGTAATTAATGTTTTTGCCCTTGATTTTGTGTCAAGTTGTAAGGATGTTTTTAGGCCCAGAACAGAATCATTCATTTTAAGCTGAAAAATGGCTTATGTCAAAGGTTTCCTCTTTACAAAAGGCAACCTAATGTCTTTGTGTTCCATATTTTGTTGGGACATCTGTTGTGACTGATCTGCTTGAGTGCTGGTGGTTGGCTCTTTGTGATGACTCGCAATATCCACATGTGTTATCTCTGCACAGGATTGAAACTCTAGAGCTTTCTTGGTTTTAGGTTACTATTGCTGGCTGTACAATTTTCAGTCAATGTGAAATCAGGTTAAATGTTGCATGCTCTAATAACTATTTTGTTAAAAGAAATGGTCATCTGTGGTATTAGACATTTGATGAATACATCTTCCAGCAAAAGTATATTTGATACGCGAGCAAGCGTATTTGGAAGACACTGATCTTTGGTAAAAATATCAATTGTTTTGTTGCATTTTAACAAAATGCTTGCCCATTTGAATGGTTTTAAAGCTTATTTAAAGCTGAAACGCAACTTTAGTTTTGACTAGAGAGGTGTCAGGTTTTTATTGCTGTCTATGTCGCTGCTAGGGAGATTTACTCTCTCTATCTCACCTCCTGTTGTGTCTACAAGACATGGAAGTAAAGGGAGGTCTCCCCAATGGGACGCAGAAGGCAAAAAAAAAAAAAAAAAACCTACAGGGGTTTTAAGCACTCTCTACTCTATCTAAAGCTTTAAAAAAAGTTTGGCTTTAGATATACTTTAAGAATCAATAAAATAGGAAATTTTATAGGAAAACCTCCAAAAATCTACTTTTATCATTCAAACATATAAAAGTTATGGCGCACAGATCAATATATAAAAACACATTTTTAGATATATTTTACATTGTATTTATATATTCTGTCAAATACAACTTATTGTTCTGTGTTGTTAGCCATTTTAGGCTGAAGAACACCTATTGGAGGTTCTACGGAGGTAGTAGACAGGAAGTCAGCTGTGCATGGGAAAATGTTGTTCTCCAGGACCAGCTCTTTATTTGTTATCCTTCGTTCTGATAACTAAACGTTCTAAATTACTTCTTATAAGTAGAATTTTACTTTATGTGTGGGACAGCTAACCAAGTTCCATTTTATGATCAACGCAGGCTATGAGCGTTATGTGATTTATGTGTGTTAATATATTTTATCCTTGGATTACAGAGGGTTTTGCATCTCTTAGGCCTTCTGCAGCCTTGGGGGTCTCAATCCCATTGAATTGCATGCTCATCTGGTGAGGGATCAGTCATTTGCATTGCATTGCCATTCATCAGGTGAAGTTTGCTAAGTATCAGCTGGTGATACACAGGAGGTCGGAAGAACACATGGCCATTCCTTTCAGCTAACCGTTCTATTACTTTCTCCACCAGCTTATGCAGGGAATTGTGGTGGGGGATGGACACATTACAGCCATAGAGGCGTGTGCATAACAATACTTACCTCTGTCCCTTTCTCCCTTTTGTGCTTTTCACGTCAGGGATGTTTTGCTGGGCTGCCCGGGTAACTGCTCTGAAAGGTTGCAATATCTCTTGTGCAAAGAGTTTTGTGACTGAGTGCCCCCTGACATCACCTTTTGTTCTGTGGAGGTGTTTGATCCTGTCCCCTTTCTCCTGGAGAAAACAAAAATCCCTTTCCCAACCTTTAACCTCTTCAGAGCTAGGGAAGTTAAACAGAGACAAGGAGGGAAAAAGTTTTGAGTCATTGTCAGGAGCGATTCGGGTTTAAAACGTGAAATCCTTATTTTCTAGTCTAAAGAAAAATTTCAGATCACTTTATTTGGTTTAGTTTTTATTAGTTCTTGCGTAAAACATAAATAGGCTACATCTACACCTCTCAACAAGTTTTCATGTGGTGCTTTTTAGGTGCATTTTAAGAATAGTTTAAATGTGTTATCATTCATCCTTAGAAAGGGTTAGTCTTGCTGGAAACCAAACCAAAGATGCTTCACGTAGGCCCTTGTAGGCCTACATGAAGGCCATTTAGGGCCCCTTTCAGAAAGACACTACAATGACAGTAGTGGCCAACTCACAGCCCATGGTAATGCACAACATAGCACATACTGTGGAGCAAAAAAAATGGCGCACTTTCTTGTCTGTTGCAGTGCATTGGCAAGCCTATTCATAACAAAGGGTCTGCCTTAGTGCAACACACATTCATCTACAGATATCGCCATTGCACAACAGACCCAGGTGCAGGGTACAGAAACAAAGGGTCTATCTTTTGCAATAAATCCCCCCATTATTGATGTTCCTTCAGCAGGTCATACAGCAAAGTTAAACATTTCAAAACCAACAGGGGCTCCTTCATCAGGCAAAGTGGCATCATGAAAATGATGTCACTTTACCTGATGAAGAGACTCCGGGTGGTTCCCAAACATTGCAATTTGCTGTTCGGCATGCTAAAGGAATGTCAGTAACTAGGGGTACATATTGCAAAAGATAAAGGTGTGATAAATATTCTGGGCTTGCAAATACTGCACTTTAATCTGTTGAATTGGCGTTAATGATGAGTAAATTTATATGAATCATGATTGCTTGAGTTCCTGTATTACATTCTCATACATCATCATTATCATCACCACTACTTTCTGTATTCTTAAGTGGTACAACAGATATGAGCATTGGTTGCCACAGTCAAACATCATTGGGGTCAACTTGTGAGTGATAACCAGCACTGCATTAGAATTGTTTCTACAACAGTCCTGCAAATCTTTCAAAGTTTTAAGTTGCTGGTCATATTCATTCTTTTTATTTACCTTAAAGGGACTTTCTCAATATCCCTACAAAAATTGTACCTGAATTTCCCTGCAATAGAAAATATAGTATACGCAACATTTCGGCAGCCTGTGAGTCCTACTTTCCCTCCATTCACGCACTGCAACCTTTGTAGGACTCCTTTATACTTCTGGGAGTGCTGGATGTCTATGTCCCCCGCCACGCACTGTGACTCCTTCCTCCAGCCCATACGTCACTATAGGACTTTGCACTGATGTGGAGGTCGGAGGATGAAGCCACAGAATGTTGCGGGGGACTCCTGGAAGTGTTGAGTGCAGAAGAGGCTGGTGGAGGCTGCAGTGCTGGATTGGAGAGAAGGTCGGGGACATGGACCATTGGGGAGGTTAGTATAAAAACTTTACTCATGCTGTTACAATTTTGTTAAGAGACTGCCAGGGTCTCTTTACACTGATAGGACATTTACACTAGGATTATAGTCTACCTTTTAGATTGTTGCCCAATCTGGGGTTACTTCTAATCTGTCAAGACTCACCTGGGCCCAGAAAAAAGAGCTGAGCCATCCAGATAGCTTTCCCCGATGAGTTGCCTTTATTCACCTTAGATAAGGCCTGAACCAGGGGTATCTACACAGAGCATAAATATGAACATCCAACCAATATGAATGTGTTTATGGAGCAACGGTTCTTCTAAAAAATTGTTGCGAAGTCCGATTTCCCAGCTGCCATCACCTCACTTTGGCTATCTTGGCTTTCTCCATCTTTAAATGATTCAGGGAAGTCTATCCCACCTCTACCAAACAACTTAACGTTACTTTCTCCGTCAACCCTCCACACAGGTACAGTATTACCATATGTATCGCTTGCCTCTCCCTTTTAGATTGCAAGCTCTCAAGAACATGGCCCTTCTAACCCTCTTTTCTTAAATTATATGGTACTTGTACTGTCTCCCTTTTTAAACTGTTGGTGCTATATAAATCCTGCATGATGATAATATCTATAGATACTGCTATATTTCAATTTATGAATGAATACTTCCTTGTATAAACAGAGGATCAATGTTTGCTGACAATATCATAAGTACAAACTTATTTGAAGAGTATATATGAAAATGTTGCACTTAACGAGGGCAGCCAATCAGTAATAGGCTTTTATGTATCTAGTGCAAGCTAGGAAGGGCTAGCAGGTGGGTGATTGGCTGCTTTAAGCTTAGTAGAAATTTTCTGTAAAATGCAACATTACTCTGTAACTGTGACTTTAACATTATTATTAGAAAAGGGGACAACCAGGTTGTAAGGGAAAAGCAAAGCTGCTTAGTTGGATTATTTAACAAAAAGCAACTTAAATCTTCCACACGGTGACCTATATACCAATCACCACGCTGGTTGTAGTGGCTGTGCAGGGGTTAATGCATGGCTCTCCGTGTAGGTTTTTTCTTTTTTTTGAAAATTGAATTTTACTGCAACAAAGTAAAATATAACGGCCCCCGCGAGACAGTATTACAGCCACGATATTGTTTTCTGTGCTGATGTCATCTTCACACGAATGAGCTTAAAACAAAAGGCAAAACAGTTCGAACCAATATCAGTGTGTGAAAGGAAATCTACTGAAATGTTTAGCACAAGGTGTACTGATAGGAGATTAAAAAAAGTTAAATATTCCAACAAAATAGCAATCTGAACCGTCGGCGTGTTCTTTGTTGATGTAATGCTGCATTTTTAAAAATAGTTTTACCAAAAACTTCTTTTAACATTTTTTAAAGGTTCACAGAGTTTGCACAATTTTTTAATGTCCATTGGGTTTGCTGGATTAGTCATAGATTAAAGGAGAAATATGGTAATTTGGGGCAGCCAATCAGAAATGATCTTTTACTGATTTGAATACTGTAAACTTAAGCAAAATTTGTCACTGTGAATTGTGACATTTTGGTCGCCATTGTTGGTATTTCCATTGCCTAAAGGTCTGTAAGTACAGAAATATGATAGCTGCTACAGACTTGTTTGTGCAAGGTACTAATAGTAGGGTAGGGTAGGGTAGTAGGGTACTAGTAGGGCAGTAATCCTTATCCAGGCTTCACTGCGTAGTGTGTCAGTGACCTGAAACCAAGAAACAGCCAATAAATAGACATAGACTGTTCCAATCTTGGCTGATTCAGCAGGGACCGACCAATATTTGAACAATGTATGGGCAAGCTGATTTTTTTTCAACTTGGATACAACCAGCCTGTTGTTTTTTACATGCAATTATTGCTTGAGGCTGTTATAGCTATTAGAAAACATCACTGTGTTCTCACAGCGGGGATGGCTTCCCCCGCCGGGAGAACATAATAATTCCACAGGACCACTCGTGGTTGCAGGAAAGAAAATTGCTCCGTCTATAGCGTTAAGGGTGCACTTGGGTACGGTTGAACTGAGCCATACCTGAGTTGGATTGTCCGCCATCCCCCCTTCTCCACTGGTCTGCACTCATACTGGGCAATAAGCAAGTGTTCCCGGGCACACTTACATCATCATCCTGCAAATGAGAAGAAAACTGGTCGCACACCGCAAATGTAATCTAATAAAATGTCCTTTACTCTTCAAACAATAGCCCAGGATAGGTTACAGTTGACGCGTTTCACACATAGGAGGGCTTAGACATAACCATAATTGGTTATGACTAAGCCCTCCTATGTGTGAAACGCGTCAACTGTAACCTGTCCTGCACTATTGTCCCATGTTTGAAGTATAAAGGACATTTTATTGGATAACATTTGCGGTGTGCAACCAGTTTTCTTCTCATTTGCATGGTCATTGTGGTGGTGAGCCGGGGTCAGCACCTGTGAGCAATCCTTCACATATCCACACCTGAGTGGTATCTCGCTCTCTAGTTTGTATACATCATCACCCTGCCAATCAGACCACAGTGATCTCTCCTGCTAATCTATGTAGAGTTCTGCACTCACACTGAACCGTACCGTACCAACAGATCGATTTTCCACAATCGCACCGTACTGCATGAAATTAACATCACCCATGTCATTTAGATCCTAGTCCCTTCATGGATAGTATTAGCCATTAATCTCCTCTACAGATGTGAATGGAAGAGAAAGATTAATCATTCATTCATGAGAGTGTTGGTTGATTTTTCCTATTTTAAGTATACCCTTCCGAGACTAATCTCATGAGACTAATCTCTCAGCAATCGCCCAACAAACCCCTGTAGTAACATGACCAGAGGTTTATTCTCTAAGAGATTCTTATAACCTCTGAGATTAGAAATCGTGCCTTCAGCTTTACCCCCCGACAGGGACTGCTGGGATATGTAGTCTCACTGCAACTGGAGAGCCACAGACTGACTTATTTACTGTAGGATATCAATTAAGAGATATTTTCTGGTTGGGTTCTAGTATGCTTTTTGCCCAGATAACGCTGTTATATGTAATTTTTTATACTTTTTATGAGAAATTATCTATTACAGTAACTTAGGAATAAGCTATTACTGTATAATAATAGCAACAGAGATCATTTAACTCTTTCAAATGGCACTTAATCAGTTGCTTGTCATTCTATGTTTTACACATCTATATCTTTTTTTACTATGGCTTGCTTTCAAATTGTATTTCCGTAAAAAATGGTAATTTTTTAAAATGTATTCTTACTTTACTTAGGGCTCAATTTGGGTCCAAGCATGTGCGTAGAGATGTGTGGGGTTTTTTTTGTAGCACCAGGCAAGTGCATCGTCATGCATTAAAGCAGCACTCAATTCACCCCCCATCATGTTTTTTAATTTTTGCCTATATTCCTGGGTTCTTTTCAAAACACCACACAGCAAATCCAGCCTTGTCCTGGTGCGGTCTGCTGTTCAGGTGACATACACTGGGTCCTGTGGCACCATCTTGGTCATCTTCAGCTGGTGGCCTCTTCCAAGTGAAGTCAGCCAGCTCCAATTATGCACCAGACCTGCCCCTCTGGTCTACCCATCTGCTGCTCTGTGTTCTAATCCTGCAACCCCTTGGAATATTTAATGTAAGTATCCCAGAAGGCTGCAGGACCATGTACACACCATTCTAGAATATTGTAGAAAACACCTGTAGTAGTAGTGAGTGGTTGGTGCACTGACTTATAGTGTCCTCCTAGCATTTGAGCAAACATGTAGATAAAAGAAGGCCGTCAGTTCGATCTTCTGGAATAAATACATTTTCTTAATCCAGGTGTGGTACAAAATAATACAGAGCTTACGCTTTTCGGCATGTAGCCTTAGTCATAGCCAAGCTATGGCTATGACTAAGGCTACATGCTGAAATGCATAAGCCCTGTATTATTTTGAACCACACCTGGATTAACGAATGTATTTATAGTGGAAGATCGAGCTGCTGGCTTTCCTTTATCTACACGCCATTCTAGCCTAGATCCGACTAGCATTGGGACTGGGGCCAAAAAAAAAAAAGTTAAAAAAATTAGAAAAAAAAATTAAACTTTTCCAGAAATTCAGCATGGAGAGGGAGTGTTTAAACAAAACTAACTCCCATTTGGGAGGTAAGTTCTGCTTAAACGTGCAATTCCTATGTGTTTTTCAATTTAGAATTTGGAGTACATGCAGCTAGCAAGCATTGACCAAGGCTTGTTAGATACCTGTTGCCAATGCATCATGTTATATGCATTTTGATGTGCTTCCATTGATTTCCATGGGCCTACCAACACACTAAAATAACACAAGAATCGACCATGTTGTATTTTTGCACGCAGAGCTAAAATATGGGAACAGCCACTGTTTTTATAATGGGGTAGATGGGCAGATACCTTTTTGAGTTAAAGCACAGTGGTGTAAATGGGCCTTTAAACTTCTAAACTGTCCCGGAATTTCTCATCGTGTCACTGCGTTTATTTACAAACTTGGTAAGTGTTTGTGGCACCTCGCAAGGATACTCTGCTTGGTCTGAACCCTTCAGAATTTCGTCGTTGTAGTATCACGGTTACAAGGCGGCAAGGGAGGGCGGCAAGAAGCAGGGAGTGCGTAAGCTGGTTCTCGAAGGGCTCTGTGAGTGACATAAAAATGGTTCCCATATTTCACAGCGTCCAGTATGCAGCACCTGTTCTCGGCTCATTCCCCAGTCATAACACTGGAGTCATTCGATTCTGGGAGTTAGAAAAAAAAAATTAAGAAGAGTTATCAGCCAAGGGAGTAACTACATGTGTGTATGCAATGACTAGCAGGTGCTGCCGGCTGGCCGAGTTAGTGACTAATATATATATATATATATATATATATATATATACGGTATATATATGTATATATATATATATATATATAAAAGAAAAAAACATATCTTTATTGCCCTTATTCAATAGGATTAATTCTCATATCTTCTGCTATCGTCCATTCTTTAAGGCCCTCTTCAGCTGGGCTTGGTAGCTCTTAGGTTCCTGACTTTTTGTCATCTCAAAAGGTGGGGGTACTTGCAATAGTAATTTGCTCAGGACAGGAAACCATAGCAAGGTATCAAAATGTATCCTTTTACTGTGAACTGAGATCCAATTGGATAATAAATACAGAATAAATTGAACAACAAAATAATATTATTTTATTTATTTTATTAAATTTTTTATAATATACAAAATTTTCTTAATTTCTTTATATATTTTATTTTTCTTCGATATAATATATATATACTGTGTGTATTTTGTTGATTTTATTTCTCATTTTCCTGTTGACTTTCATATTCTTTTTGTATTATTATAATATTTTTTTCTTTCTATTGTCCTTTATTCTTTCTATTGTATTTTTTTCTAGTGAAATACATTCTAACAAACCCATACAAAACTTTATCTGAAACATGTGACTTTCAATGCACTATTTTTGTTTTCTTTTATAGACCCTGTTGAAAAAAAAAAAATGTGAAAATGATTTCAGTTCAAACTCCACATTTCAAAGGGTATTTTTGTTCTGAAATTCTTCAGGATGACCTTCACTAGCCGTAACACTCTTGACATTGTAGTGGATGTGAAATGCATGAAACATAAAGCCGGTTCTTGGTCGTGCGCTCGTTTCCAGAATAAGTTACAGGAAACTGAAAGGTTCGGAGTGAGTGTTCAGATACATTGTTTGTGTTTTCAGAATCACATTACTCTGATAAGGAGTGGAGGAACGTCTGATGAATATTGGGGCCAATGGGGGTTTGCGATAGAGCGAAGAGCAAGGGGTGGAAGTCACCTGGCACTGGTGACCAATCAGGAACCAGCTTTTAGTGGTAGAATGTATAGATACAGGATTAATGTCCTCTTAGGTTTCAACTACATGCCTGTTTGGAGGCTCCTCCTGAAGCTGCTAATTGCCCGGCTTTAGAGAACTGACCTGGAACGAGCATGCTGCTAGTGAAGTCATAGCAAAATTGGCAATCCTGGATCGGCAGATCAGAATGTGTCACCTTCCTACCCACCCACTGGCCAACCAGGACTGTAGGACAGCCACCACTTTAGGGAGAGCTCTTGATCAACAGCTCAGAAGGTGCCACCTTCCTACCCACCCACTGGCCAAGCTGGAATGTAGGACAGCCACCACTTTAGGGAGAGCTCTGGGTCAACAGCTCAGAAGGGGCCAACTTCCTACCCACCCACCGGCCAACCAGGACTGTAGGACAGCGACCTCTTTAAGGAGAGTTCTGGGTCAACAGCTCAGAAGGTGCCACCTTCCTACCCACCCACCTGCCAACCAGGACTGTAGGACAACCACCACTTTAAGGAGAGCTCATAGTGGCAGCCCAAACATTTCTCTTAGCATGAGTCTCCTTTAATAGAAAGCAAAATAAGCAAACCACTTTATGTTAGGTAAGAGAACAGGTAACTACTGATGCTGATTAAAAAGAAACTAAACAATCACAGCACACATTAGAACCTTCTTGTTTCTTGGCCGGAGGGCCTCCAACTTTATCTAGCTCATTAATGGGCTGGCCCTCTCCTTTCCCCCATTGGATTTCAGTTCTTCAATCAGGGAGGTTCAGCATCACATGTGGGCATTACCTAGGGTGGTCTGCATGCAAATACACCTTGTCTAGGAATCAGGGCCTCTGATAAGGCAGTACAGCCAGCCCTCCTGTACTGCGACTGGGCCCCATGAGTTCAAAAGGGGGGCCCAGGCACCTGTTCAGCAGGAGAACCAGCTGTACTGTCAGACACTGATCCTCTTCTGTCTCCCACTGCAATGCTGCCAGCTTCTCCTCCTCTCCCTCCCTCCCTTCGGCTGCATGGCAAGGGGATTGGTTCCAGCACATGCACCCCTTCCTTTGCCGAATGAACACAGTGAGCGATTGGTACCAATCACTCCCTTGTCCATTCATCACTGAAGCATAGTAAACTGTGTTTATTATGCTTAGGGTTAGGTTTGTGAATGAGCAGGAAGCCTTAGAGAGTGCTTCCTATTCATTCATCTGTGCAGCTGAGGCTGTAGAGAAAGGGACTGACAAATCTATGTCCTCAGTCCCTTTTGGTTGGGGGGGGGGGGCTGTCATGTAGGCTATTTGGGGCCCTTGATTTTAAACAACAGGCCTGCTAGGAATGCCCACTTCTCCAGACTGATGCCCGCATGTCATGGTATTTTGATATTTGCATAACTCCAAGGCTGAAGGCTCTTGGCAGAAGGCAGGGTGCTGAGTTGTTTTAAGCTATGAGTGGCACCCTACCTGCCCTCCCACCAGTCATGATCTGCCTGAATTGCATAGAGAAGCACAGAGGCCCACTGATGACATCACTGGGTCTAAAAACAGGCATGTAATGAAAACGGAAAGGTTTTAGTTGCTAATTTCATTTGCATGTGAAAGAAATGGGAAAGGTGGAGCCAGGGAAGGCAAAATAGCAGATTAAACTTCAGCTTGAACCGAGGACCCCCCGTGCTGCAAGTGCAGACCACTTTATAAAACAATCCTCACTCATCCTTGTCATTTTTTTTTTCTGCCCTTCCTAATCAACGGCCATTCATCAGCCTATAGTGAACGATTATTAGGCTAAGTTTAGACGAGCAGTTGGGGTGGTAAAAAAAGCGCAGTCAAACCATGTTTTTAACGCCCTCAAACGCCCCCCTTTCAGCTGCAATGACAGTGGATGAAGGTGTTTACATGTTGTGGCCGCGATGCCTGCTTTGCGTCTGCGGTAAAAATGATACAATATGTTGCAATTGGTGGACAGCAAGGCGGCTGATGTGACCCATTCAAGTTGATGGGAAAAGGATGCAACTGCCTCCCAACTGTGTGCGATGCATGTGGTTGGTCAGCAAAAATCGCCTTCTCGCCACTTGTCAACCGCCTCTTAAAAAGTAATCACTTTTCAGAGGAGCGACGGTTTTAGCGGTTTCAAGCCTGCCAACTACCCAACATGTCTTGATTGGTAGGCAGCAAGTGCACTGGACACAACTCATGCAAGCAAATGGGGAAGTGCTGCATTGTCGCAGCGCATTTGTTTGGCGAAAATGAGGCTAAAACTACCTCCTCGCCGCTTGTCAATCCCCCTCTGTAAAGCGATCTGAATGCAGAAACTAAAACTAATAAAGGAAACGAAACCAAGCGAAACCAAAATGAAATTGCGCATGTCTAAAAGTCACATGTATATCATGCAGGTGCATGTGACTTTTAAGTTTTTTTCATTGAAGTCTATGGCCCTCAAGGCGCATGAAAGCTACCCGCGATTGCTCCCCCGCAGTGACAGAAAGGGGATCCATGAATGTAAACAAGAGGATCCCCGTTCTGACAGGAAAGAGGACAGTGATCGTATGTTCCCAGTATATGGGAGCAGCGATCTCTCTCCGCTATAACTTTTGTGCAAACCAATCAATATACACTTATTGCAATTTTTTTGACCAAAAATATGTAGAAGAATATATATTGGCCAAAACTGATGAATCAATTTGTATTTTTTTTTTTTTTTTTTGGATATGTATTATAGCAAAAAGTAAAAAATATTGGGGTTTTATTTTATTATTTCAGGTACTTATATAGCGCTGTCAATTTGTGCAGCGCTTTACATATACATTGTACATTCACATCAGTCCCTACCCTCAGGGAGCTTACAATCTAAGGTTCCTAACTCACATTCATATATATACTGGGGCCAATTTAGACAGGAGCCAATTAACCTACCAGCATGTCTTTGGAGTGTGGGAGGAAACCCACGCAGGCTCAAGAAGAGCATGCAAACTCCAGGCAGGTAGTGTCGTGGTTGGGATTCAAACCAGCGACCCTTTTGCTGCCAGGCGAAAGTGCTAACCACTATACCACTGTGCCGCCCAAATTATCACTCTTTGTTTGTTTATAGCGCAAAAAATAAAAACCACAAAGGTGACCAAATACCACCAAATGAAAGCTCTATTTGTGGGGAAAAAAGGACGTCAAATTTGTTTGGGTACAACGCCGCACGACCGTGCAATTGTCACTTAAATGACACAATGTCGTATCGCAAAAAGTGCTCTGGTCAGGAAATGGGTAAATCCTTCCGGGGCTGAAGTGGTTAAGTCGCACAGATATGAACGGTACTCATTGGGAAACATGGTGTGCGACTTGTCATGCGACTTTGGGGTCCAAAGTTGCACAAGTGTGAATGGAGCATTAAACATACCAATAATTTCTATGAATTTCAAAAGCTCACCGGCGGAAAGACACGTCCACAAATAAAGTTGGCATGGAACTTTAATTTCCATGTTCAGAATTCAGAATATCCGCCCCATCCCTCTTCTTCATATGCTCCATCACTTATAAATATTCAAACTTCCTCCCCAGCCTTCAGAGATGAAACGTTACCCTGTAATAAAGAAATAAAAAACACTTAAAAACTTGCCGCCATAATGCCGATCGTATAAAAAAAAAATTTGTTTCCCGAAATATTTTTTTTACCAACTGTGCCCTTCTCGTGAGGGCTGTTTTTATTCGGGGCGATAAAAAAGATGAAATATTCACAAACACTTTTTGAAGAATCACCGGAGAGAAATAAAAACACATCCTTATGTCAGTCTTGTTAGAGAGGGATTAAGAAACGGGTAATTATTTTGGCGACCTTAATTGTCTCTCGGCAGGAAAATGGGTAATTGGGGGCCGAGCATTTTTTTGGCGAACGGCGCACCTGCAGCACATCGCACAGTATAATGTCAGCTTTCAGCGCGCGACCGTGCCAGGTTCTGTCGCTACCAGTCACAGCGACGCTCTGAGAACAGTTTGGGCTGCTGGATAATGCGGCTTCTGTGTAGGAAAAGAAGAGAGCATTTTGCACGACGCACAATGGAATGTGTAGACCAGACACAAGCCCCATTATGTTTTTAACGCCTACCTTCAGTGCGACTCGGCTCTACACAGTTTGAGGTTTCATTGTTGTGTCATAATAGCTCTGTGCACATATGAAACCCTCCCTATTATTCGGCTTATTAAGGCAATACTGACTTTATTATCAGGCTGCAGTTTGGGGAAGGGCCCTTGTATAGGGCCAGTTCTGCGGTCGCTCACATTTTTTTGATGCGTCACAGCACAAAAGCGTAGTTGTGTCTTCAATGTGGCAAAAAAAAAAAATTTTATGCAGAGCCATCTGCGTATTAATGTTTAAAGCTGAACTCCAGCCTTAGCTTCCGTCTTGCACAGTTATACAGGCTCCTCTCCTATACTGAGATTGCTTGCTCTGATTTGGCTGCACACTGTGATCTTCTGATAATGTGCATTAGGAGCTGCTGCAATTCAAACAGAACCGCCAAATGTTTTTGGTTGGAGGACTTCCAGCACCATCTAGCCCAGCCTTTCTCAACCTTTTCAGCACAGAGGAACCCTTGAAATAACGTGCTGGTTTGAAAGGGGCACGGGGGGGGGTGGCCTGATTTCTAGCTTTCTATGAGTTTTTTTAATGGGAGCACATGATTAGAACCTGAAGCTCTAATTGACTTCAAAAAGGTTGGGCTCGGGGCGCAGAGACCACCTACTTGTGACATTGTATTCCGGCTTCTCCTCCCGGCCAATCAGGACCAGATTAGCTGGGAGGAAGCCGCGGCCGTGGATGGGGTGAGTGCGGACCTGGAGGAGGTTTGTTTGCCGCCCCCAAAAAAAATTGAGCACCAGCTGCCACGGTTCCGGTGCTAAAAATCACTAGATCTTCAACTCATGGGGGTTGATTTACTAAAACTGGAGAGTGCAAAATCTGGTGCAGCTCTGCATGGCATCCAATCAGCTTCTGAATTCAGCTTGTTCAATTAAGCTTTGACAACAAAAAAAACTGTAAGCTGCTTGGTTTCTATGCACAGACACACCAGATTTTGCACTTTCAATTTTTAGTTAATCAATCCCCATGATATATTAGTGTGATGGTCCTTGGGCTTCTTACACTTGTGGTCATTGGGAATAATGACCCTCTTACAGATAGCTAAAATGATCAATAGTGTCAGAGAAAACTCCATTGCTCAAGGAACCCCGATCCCCAGCAACGTCTAAAGGAACCCAACGGTTCCATGGAACACTGGTTGAGAAACTGGTCCTTTCCTCCCCAACCTTAAGCCGGTCATAGATGATGCGATTTTTTTCCCCCAAACCACAGTAAGTTTTGATGGGACAATGCCTCCCATGGAGTTATTGTGTTTTTCCAGCAGGGGGTGTGGGGAGCCATCTCTGCCAGGAGAACACACAGTGATTACTGCTAGTAACTATAGCCGCTGGCAATAATTGCACAAAACATCCAGCATGCAGGTTGTACCCAAGTTGAACGATGAATCAGGTCATTAGATATACCTAGGTTTGAAGGATGAATAAGAGTATCAGGTAGGTATCAACAGCATGGGAACATTGGCTAGAGGTCCAGAGCCTAGGCAGGAGGCGGGGCAGTGACACAACATCAGAGGAATTTCACATTCTGATAAATGTGGCTATTGTCCTATGTGGTCATGTAGGCCGGCAGGGTCGGGAGGGTGGAGGAGATCACAATTTTTGTGCATTATTTTACAGAGCAGTTTGTACATATGTGATTCGTTTCTTTATTTGGCTAAATTGACCCTTTTATGTCTAAAAACTGGTGCAAAAAACATGTGTTGTCGTAGCAACAGTCAGATTCCATCTCTCATTTTTCTCTTGCGAAAACATGGAGTTAGTGTCCCTGGTGGGAATTCAAACTAGTACCACAGTCCTGAAAGGCAAAAGCGCTAATTACTTAGCCACCATACCGCTGGGGTTAGAACATGAAAAGAAGAATGTGATTGGCTGCTGTGGGTATCACGGCTATTTTCTTTGCTCCAACTGTTATCAAAGAGCAAACAGTCATTTTAAAATGAGCACATTTAGGGCTTGCTTTTGTTCGGTTCCATACCAGTTCTGTTATCACTTGTAATATATATTACGGAATTACTGCCAATTGAAATTTGTGTTATTTGTAATAAGCATCGGTCTACAAAATTTGAGGTTGGTTTTATGCTGGCAATACACAGCGGTTGTGTTGGGAATTTGTTTTTTTAACCAGTCCTTCAGTTTTCCACCCCAGCCATTGGCCACTCGCTTTTTTATTTGCTTCCCAGTTTTGAGCAACCACTCAAAAAATCATTGGAATTAAGATGAAATTAATTGTAAGCAATTTAATATGTGCAGGCAAATTGCTGTGGCTAAAATGTCTGTTTGTTAAAGAGGCCCTGTCAGGTTCTTAATCAAACAAAATGCTGCAACTTCCATCAGTTTCTTTGGCATTCAATTCTTCTGGGAGTGTTAGATGCCTGTGTCCCCTGCTGCACGCCATGGCTCCATCCACCGACTCTTACATATCTGCTGAGTCCTGTAATGATGTGGGGGTTGGAGGAAGGCACCATGGTGCAAGAATGGGGGACACTGGCATCCGATTCCCCCAGAAGAGTCAAATTCCAAAGAGACTGGAATGTAGGGAAAGTAGGAGACACAAACTGCCAGAGAGATTCTTTTTCTTATATTTTAGGGAACTGGTGTTTTAATTTGTTTTGGGCAGCCATTTTCAACCAGAGTTCCATGGAACGCGAGGGTTCCTCAAGAGGTTGCTAGGGGTTCATTAAGCTGTGGCTGATTGACCTTTCATTTGATGGTGCCTGCATAGTTGCAGGGTCAATACCACTTGACAGAACCAGCTGCATGATACTAATAATCTTTTATAGTTGTCTGTAAGGGTGACATTCTGGAGTCCATAGTAAGGGGCACATTCTTCTCCCTGACCACCAATGTAAGTAAGGGGGCATTCTTCCCACTGGCCACCAAGGTAAGGGGTACATTCTTCCCTCTGATCACCAATGTAAGGGGGGGCATTCTTCCCACTGACCACCATTGTAAAGGGGACATTGTTTCCAATAGGGTCACATTCTTCCTACTGGCAACTGTTTTTCCCCACTGACCCCCACTGTAAGAAGCATTCTTCCAACTGACAGCCATTTTTCACCACTGACCACCACTGTAAGAAGTATTCTTGCCGCTGACCACTACAGTAAGGAACATACTTTCCACTGACCACCACTGTAAGGAGCATTCTTGTTACTGACCACCACTGTAAGGAACATTTTTCCCACTGACCACCACTGTAAAGAGCATTCTTTCCACTGACCACCTCTGTAAGGGGCATTCTTCCCACTGACCCCCGATGTAAGGAGCTTTCTTCCCACTGACCACCACTGTAAGAAGCATTCTTCCCACTGACCACCACTGTAAGAAGCATTCTTCCCACTGACCCCCTATGTAAGAAGCATTCTTCCCACTGCCCCCCCATGTAAGAAGCATTCTTCCCACTGACCACCTCTGTAAGGAGCATTCTTCCCACTGACCAGCACTGTAAGGAGCATTCTTCCCACTGACCACCACTGTAAAAAACATTTTTCCCACTGAGCCCTAATAAATTGGCTTTAGCAGGTGTTCCCCAAGACCTGCTAATTATTTTATGGTTTCTCCTGAGATAAAACATTTAAGAAACGCTGAATTAGAGACCTGGGAGGTCCTCTTTGAAAATAAATATTATATTTAGTTATACTTTCAATTTGGTAAGTGTTCCTTATTAGAAATGGCCACCTTCCATTTTGCCTCACGGCCACCATATTTTTGTCTGGCCGCATAAGACCCCACGTGGGATGTTCATGTTATCAGGCGGTGTGTAGAACAAGGGGGAAGTAATGCATAATAACCAATTAGGTTGAAGATTTCTGCAGTCAGGTTGGTGGAAGATGAATTATGATTGGTGGCCGCTCTTTGCCATTTAAAATAAGGCCATACGTGTAAAAGAAAAAGTGACCTAGATGTTTGTAGGACTCCTGTGTAACCTGATTGAGGTGACTTTGCCACGTTCCTGCATGTGTGACACGGTAAAAATCCCGCTCTTCTGACCCGTTTCCTTCACCAGCACTACACGGGGTTCTGTCAAGCCTGACTGATCCGCTGCGCTCTCTCCCACCCGGCCCAGCAATAGTTAACAGACTTTTGGGCCCTGAGGGAGATCCTCTGTATTTTGCTATTTGACATGTTGTCATATAGAAAGAAATCAATTGGTAATTAAATGATGCACCTTGTGAAGATGACAAAAGGCATTTGGTTGCAAAAAGAGAACTGGGTTGTGAGGGGTTTGTAATGAAGGCCTAATGACTATTCATAAGAGATTTTCCGTCCGTTGATCCAGTTGACTGGAATGTTCTGCCCCCGAGAGTTTGTGCTGTCAGATTCTCTCACCTCAGAAAGCTGCCGCGATCGACGGTGTAGCTTTTGAGCGGGGATTTATCTAGTTGTTGCTGCGGGGCTGTCTTAGGTCACATGCAGAAGGCACACATCTGCTTTCCTGTAGGTGCAACCTCAGGACATAAATTTTGACTAATTTTTAATCTATAAATATGGAGGACTGACACTGAATAAGTTACCTTGCATTTATATCTCCGCCGTCTCCGTGCCATTTCACAGCAGTCCGAGAGGATGTCACTGTAATGCGTAATTAGCCTACTCATTTGTTAGCAGCCGTGGAATGACCTTTTTATATGAATTCTCACAAAAAAAGCACGCATTTTATCTTTTTTTTTTTTTTACCCCTTTCTTTTTTTCACACCATCAGTATAATAAATTAGTAACCTACTCTCTGTTCTTTCTAAACCAGAGTGACCCCACATCCTAACACAACAAAATGAACAGTTTTTATTTTTTTATTTTTTCAAATTTTATTTTATTTTATTTTTTTGCTGAAATTTGAATCCCAAACAAAGTTTCCAGAATGTGAGTAATGATTACTATTCAGTTTAGCTGAGTGTGTGCTTTCATTTCATTTATTTGTGGGATAGATGATTGAAAGGAGGATGGCGATAGATAGATAGATAGATAGATAGATAGATAGATAGATAGATAGATAGATAGATAGATAGATGATAAACAAGGAAGGAAAGGAAAGGAAAGAAAAGAAAGAAAGAAAGAAAGAAAGAAAGAAAGAAAGAAAGAAAGAAAGAAAGAAAGAAAGAAAGAAAGGAAGGAAGGAAGGAAGGAAGGAAGGAAGGAAGACTAGATATAAAAAATAGATGGATAGCTAGATAGATAGATAGATAGATAGATAGATAGATAGATAGATAGATAGATAGATAGATAGATAGATAATGAGAAACAAAGAGGAAGGACAGAATAAAGGAAGGAAGGAAAGTAGGAAGAAAGGAAGGAAGGAAGACTAGATCGATAGATCGATCGATAGATAGATAGATAGATAGATAGATAGATAGATAGATAGATAGATAGACATACAGACAGATAGATAGAGAGAAACAAAGAGGAAGGAAGGAAGGAAAGAAGGAAGGAAGAAAGGAAGGAAGACTAGATAGAAAAAATAGATGGATAGCTAGATAGATAGATAATGAGAAACAAAGAGGAAGGACGGAATAAAGGAAGGAAGGAAAGTAGGAAGAAAGGAAGGAAGGAAGGAAGACTAGATCGATAGATCGATCGATAGATAGATAGATAGATAGATAGATAGATAGATAGATAGATAGATAGACATACAGACAGATAGATAGAGAGAAACAAAGAGGAAGGAAGGAAGGAAAGAAGGAAGGAAGAAAGGAAGGAAGACTAGATAGAAAAAATAGATGGATAGCTAGATAGATAGATAATGAGAAACAAAGAGGAAGGACGGAATAAAGGAAGGAAGGAAAGTAGGAAGAAAGGAAGGAAGGAAGGAAGACTAGATCGATAGATCGATCGATAGATAGATAGATAGATAGATAGATAGATAGATAGATAGATAGATAGACATACAGACAGATAGATAGAGAGAAACAAAGAGGAAGGAAAGAAGGAAGGAAGAAAGGAAGGAAGACTAGATAGAAAAAATAGATAGATAGATAGATAGATAGATAGATAGATAGATAGATAGATAGATAGATAGATAGATAGATAGATAAGGAAAGGAAAAGAAAGGAAAGGAAAGGAAAGGAAAGAAAGAAAAAAATAATTTGTAGATAGAAGAGAGAGAGAAAACGAAAAAGAATTAAATTACTAGGTAGAAAAATGGATAGATAGATAGATACAGTATATAGGTAAAGAAAGTGAGGGGGAAAAGGAAAGGTTCAAGAGCTCACAGAGGACGTTGCAAGGAGACAAAGAAAATCCCAGTAGGAGACAATATCATGAAAAACAGAATCCAGGGCCATTCATTGGGGGATTATAGATTATTGTTGGGGAATAGGAATGTCATAGTGTGTCACTTTAAGGCCTAAGGTAGTTGCCTTGTTGGCTTCACCCATGGGTTCAGTATCTGTGAATGGATCAGACCATGAATCGGAATCTCCCATACCTGGAGGAGAGCAGTGTTCTCCTCTGCTGTCTATGGGATGTTTATAGGCTGCAGGCCTCTCCAGGCCGTATTAAGAATAATTTGTGACAGTTGTAATAAAAGCTGTAAGAAGTGTCTATGGCCATCACATACATTGTGCCTGTTAGCTGTACACATTCCACTTGTGGCTGAGGGAATGTTAGAAAACACGGCTTTTATCAGATTACCGCTGATTCTTCCACCCAGGAGGATAGAGAGAAAAAAGCTAAATGCATCAATTCACTTTAACTACAGCAATGGGTAATGGTTCGGTCAGAGAGGTAGCAAAAATTGAATTATGTTTGTTGAATCTCTATCCATTATTTGAACTTCATTTCGTTTGTGCTGATTCTTTTCCTGAGATTCTGTCTCTGGTTCCCACTCCTCCTGGCAGATGACTTTCCAGCGATAAGAGAGAGAGAGAGAGAGAGAGAGAGAGAAGAGGAATAGGAGCAAATACTGCTGAATATTGTACCATTCTATAACTACAGATAGAATACTGGGGTCTTCAGATGGGCTTGGGGTGTTGGGGGATAATATCCGTTGGGGGACAATTGCTAATCCTCAGCACAGCTATAAAGGGTGAAGGGGGTTTGGAATTTTTTAGCCAACACCATATTGTTCCACAGTAAAAATAATGGTGGGGTACTAGAGTTCTGTAACCATACACAATGGTACTGACTGCATTAGTAACATACCTATTAGGTACAAAAAAGATTATTTGGTATTTACTTTTCCCAAACTGAACCTTTTTTTGATGTCTACAGGTTCTGATACCTGTAAGAAAAGTGTAAGACATTTTTCATGACCCAATGCTTATATATGTCTGGGGGTTGTTTGATAAGTGTAAGAAGATTTGAGATCTACCAATGGACAATACAATTCACCAAAGTTGTATATTAAAAAATATATATTTATTTATTACATGTACTTAAAGAAATAAAATAGTAATTATAAAATAATAATAATAATATGTTTTGTTATATGTCTGGGGTTCTTTGATAAGTGATAAGAAGATTTGAGATCAATCAATAAACAATAAAATTCATCAAAATTATATCATTAAAAAATAATTGTATTTATTTCTTCATTATAGGTACATAAAGAAATAAAAAAAATGTAAAAATAAAATAATAATAATAATAATATATATTATCATTATTATTATTTACTATTTTTATTATCTAACTTTGGTGAATTTTAATGTCCATTGGTAGATCTCAATTAAAACAGCTGTCACAGCTATCCTAATAGCACAGCTTGGTTTAAATTATTTTTGGTAGTAATTATTTCACAGTAAAAGAGGCAGGACCTGTTAGAAAGGATAGTTTTCATGCAGCAAGGGCAGTATTTACTTTAGCATACAAGTATAGATCAGGCTGTATGGCCCTTAGCCTTCTTTGTTGTGGATTCCCTAGTCTGTAATAAAGAATCGGATCAATAAGTGTGTTTGGTGTAGAATGACCACATCAGTTGAAGTGGTCGTATGAGAACTCCTTAACCCAGAAAAGTGACTATGATAACCCTCTATTCTAGCCATTCAATATCAGAACAGGTACTTGTAATCCTTGAGAATCCAAGAAAGCTCAAACATGGACTACAGTCATAGACGGTCTAAAAAAAGTTCCTTCTACACCAAAAGATTTGCGGTAAGGCCCAGAAAACGACCAAGCTTAACCATACATGTAATTCCATCTACAAGGTGTGCATGTCTGTTTTGGGGGAAAGAAGTCACCTATATCAAAGGTTAATTTGTTTATCACCTCATTACAGTTATTACATGAACCACTTTAAAAAAAAGGCATTTAGGAAACAATAAGCCTTTGTGATGTACGAGAGGTGGAGGAGGTGGGGTGACAGCCAACCTTCAGTGTGTCAGTAATGGAACAAGGCTGTAATTCAATACATTATGCATTTCTAGGGGACTTGTGTGCCTGCATTGTGGTTACTGTGCCTCGCTGATGTCTTTCTCCTGAGCTGACAAAGTGGACAGATGAATGGACAGTTGTCAAAGAGGCTGCTGTCTTTATTAATGGACGTTGAGAGCCGTTACAAGGAATACATTAAAAATACATTAGAACATAAACCCCTTTTTACAACTATTTTTTCTTTTTAATAATTACATTGGGATTAGTGTTAAAGAGAACTCTAATAAAGGCTAGAACTAAACAACTGGGTCCAGTATGCACGCAACCCTTGGCATCTTCAGATCTTGCCCATCTTCACCCCCATCCCTCCTACACAGAACATTTTAAATGTTTGCTCTGCTGGAATATAATTGTAATCTTTAATGTTTGATGAGTTGACACCAATTGTACAGATTGAAGGGAAACATGTAAACTTTTAGGCCTATTCACTCCTAGGCACTGGCTTTCTGTGTCTAATAGTCCTAAGCTTTTCCCCTTTTTTTCAAAGACCTATCTAGACCTACAAAACTGGGTCCTGTAGTCATGCAACCCTTGGCACCTTCAGACCTCACAAATATTCACCCCAATTCCTCCTATATCCCTCTTACAAAAAGCCTTTCCCCTTTTCCCTAAGACTTGGCTAGACCTTCACAACTGTGTCCTTTAGGCATACAACCCTTGGTTCCTTCAGACTTTGCCAATTTTTACCCCATCCCTCCTACACCCCTCTTACAAAGCCTTTCTTAAAGACTTGATTAGGCCTTCACAACTGGGTCCTGTAGGCATGCAACCCTCGGCACCTTCAGACCTCATAAATCTTCACCCTCATTCCTCCTATATCCCTTTTTATGAAAAGCCTTTCCCATTTTCTCCAAGACCTGGCTAGACCTTCACAACTAGGTCCTGTAGGCATGCAACCCTTGGCTCCTTCAGACTTCACTAATCTTTATCCTCATCCCTCCTCCAACCCTCCTCTTACAAAGCATTTCCCCTGTTCTCAAAGACCTGACTAGACCTACATAACTGTTTCCTGTAGGCATGCAACCCTTGGCACCTTCAGATCTCGCCCATCTTAACCCCCATCCCTCCTACCTGCTTCCTACAAAGCCTTTTCTTTTTTCCCGAAGACCTAACTAGAACTACCCAACTGGGTCCTATATGCATGCAACCCTTGGTAACTTCAGATCTTGTCCACCTTCACCCCATCCCTCCTACGAAAATTTTCCCCTTTTCTCCAAGACCTGGCTGCCATTATGTCCAATGCAGCTATATTTGTTAACACACTAGCAGCCAATATTCCTGTACTGTTGACTTTGTCAGCTTCTAGTAGCAGAAAAACGTGGACTCAAGGTGTGTGGACCACTTTGATTTTGTGATGGGGTTTATGCTATTGGGTAAAAATTTGAGGCAAAGCTGCAAGGGTGGAAATGGAAAAGTCTAGATGGAGTGCTCTGTTTTATGGCCAACGTTTGGGTGGGACTGTTAGTAATTAGCCAGCAACCTTTAACTTTATCCACAACTATTGACTTTTTGTATTGAACCACATGTTGGAGATGGTGCTATCTTCAGTTTACCGCCCCCCCAAAAAACATCCTCAGAACCTCCATGGGGAAATTTTGTGAAAAAACCAACAACAAATAGGATGAAGAAAAGAACTTAAAATTAACTTAGCTTAAAAGCTAAAAAATTCTAACGTTCCACTGGGTTAAAAAAAAACCCTCGAGTTGATTGCTTGTGTTTCCTAACAACATACATAATGTTCCTTCAAATCATATCATATTTTTTTTTGTACCATTTACCAAGAATTGGCTTGATAAGATTAAAGTCGAATTGCTTGTTTTTTTTTTTTTTTATGCATTGCCTTCAGACAGCGCGTCTGTAATGTACCAAAGAAGCATTTTATTCCGAGAATAAATGTATTTCCTTGTACAGGGAAGACTTAACAAATCTTATCACTGACAGCAAAGGGATTTCTGTTACCTGGATGTGTTCTGGTACAATCTGATGCCAGTAACAGGGCCATACTACGCTATCTGTTTATTTATCATACAATTATAGCTGCATGCACTTGGCAGCCGGAAGAAAGAGTATCAGTATGAATAATATCTAGCCCGCTAGAGCAGAGTTTCATCTGTTATAGAAGCTGCAAGAGTGGACCTTCTTGTAGAGAACAGAATTCTATGTGCTATATACAATTCATAGTTCAGTTGTCTGTCCCCCCCAAAAAAAACAATTTCCAGTGGGGTCATAGTGATCATGTTCTCACTTTTCTTAAAATTGTCATATTTGCACTTATGAAAAATTGATTGTTGGAGTGTTTTTCAAGGCACCTTTGTAGGAACCAAAAATGACATGCCGATACCCAGACAGATATAAAAACACAAAATAAAACACTACATTCACTAATAAATCAATAAATGCATTTTTAATTAGTATCTGAATCTGACCTGGTATCACCTTCTTGCAATCCCTACTACAGCAGACCTCAGACTGAGAAAGCGAGGAGCAGCACAAGGGGCCAAGCCAGTTGTGGTGCAGTTCTCATGTGCTCACAAAGACATCCCGATAGGGAGTCAACCAGTTGGGCTGCCTGTGCTAACAAGGGGCTTGCTGACAGGAGGAGAGAGCAGAGTGACAGACATTTGCTGCTTCTCCTTTTTACTGTCCACTCACAGGCAGGCCCATAAGTCACAGGCAGGCCCATAAGTGTTATATCACCACAGCAGAGAAAAATGAGGTCTCCTACCCTGCCCAACAGAGCTGTGCTGTGTAAAAATCAGAGCTAGATGGACAGGAATACAAATCATTTGGTAGATAAAACAGCTCCCGGAGGCTGGATTCACACCTATGCATTTTTAGTGCTTTTTCCATTTTGCAAATTTGCACTACAGAACCTGGTCCATAGGAAACCATGTTAACTGGACTGCAGTGCAAATCTGCAAAATGCAAAAAGCGCTAAAAATGCACAGGTGTGAATCCAGCCTCAGGCCCCGTTCACACCTGAGCAACCTGAGTTCACACCCGAGCAACACTGGCACGTTACGTTTTTTTGCTAGTTTTTGTGGCGCGGCACAATTCACGTTTAGCCATAACTTTCTACATTTTGTTATGCCACAATCGCTACAAAATTGCACAGTGTCTAAGTGGTTAACACTTCCACCTAGCAGCACGAGGGATGTCGGTTCGAATCCCAACCACGGCACTACCTGCCTCTGCATGTTCTCTCTGTGCCTGTGTTGGTTTCCTCCGGGTACTCCGGTTTCCTCCGACGCTCCAAAGACATGCTGGTAGGTCAATAGGCTTCTGTGTACATTGGCCCTAGTATGTGTGTGAATGTGAGTTAGGGAGCTTAGATTGTAAGCTCCTTGATGGTAGGGACTGATGGGAATGTACAACGTATATGTAAAGCGTGACGTAAATTGACAGCACTGTATGAGTACCTGAAATAAATAAATAAAATATCGTTTAAGGTGTCATTAGGAAATAATGGCACCACAAGCACATCACATGCTTTTGTGCAATTCTGAATTCTGAACACGATTCCAGTACGTGAATGTGTGATCAGGGCCTTATCATAGGTGTATGCAGCCTATTACATTAGGATGTGCACCCCAAAGCTCAAACACACACTATCGATCACTCACAATGTTCATTCAGAAAAGGAAGGAGCTGGTAAATTACATATTCACCTGGACCCTTCCACCACTCATCCTAAAACATCTCCGCAGCAACAGCCAGTGGGAGATGAGAAGAGTGAGACTTGCAGCGCTGCGCGAGGTGAGGGGGAGGAGCCAGGGCTGCTGATAAGGCACTATAACTGGTCTTGTTGTACTGGGCCCAGGCCCCATCAGCTAAACAGTGGGCCCAGGGCAGCTTTATTGTTCATTTCTGCCTAAATTAATAAATGTATTTTACTAGACCACACTTTCACTTCTACTTGCTTACCAGGGCTTAAATTACTTTTCCCTAGCCCCCATCAGGTTAACAGGGGGGCTCAGAAGGTGGGAGCAGTGGAGGGACTTTTTTCATTTTCAAGGTGTAGGCGGAAAAGTCAGTGCTGCTTTTCCGCTGTACCCCTGGGAGTAGGTGGGGTGTAGGCATGGTTGGGGGGGCCCTCCAGGAGGGCTGAATGGGGCCCCATGATTTGTAACAAAGAACCTGGCTAGGGCACTAGGGAGAATCTGTGCTACACAGAGTGATTATGGGCACACCTGGCACACCCTGTGCACACGCCTATGGGCACTATACATATCTGCATTGCCCTCATTTCAGCATTAATGGCAATTAAACAGACTTCCAAAAATGAGTCATTAGCGGTAATTATCTGTGCATTGGCAGTATGGTTTCTATGATTGGTTTATCCAAAAATTTGGTGGCGCAATGATCATGATTTTGATTGGAGTATCTTGTCTCCCGTTGTTCTCGGTAAGTGGCACCCCTACCCGTGTGCAGCTTTAACTAGCAGCTTACGTTGCCCAGCCAAAAAATATGATCCATAATAATACTAGCTTATAGAAAAGATATTGGCTAATATGCATTATGCATTAACATGTATGTGAAGTCTAATAGACACCTTCCCGGTAGTACAATTAGGTGTCATCCTATTGGGCGCAGCGAGCACAGCAAGCAACAATCGTTTTTAACAAAATGTTTTACAGTGTGAAAACAAAATTAACATGTTTCTTTGACACTTCCAAATTTAGTAGTTTGCAGAAATACCTTCAAATAAACATGGCTGCAATTCATAGACCATAGCCCGCTCATGAATGCTTATCTACGTACAGAAATCTTGTATATTCGTAAAGTGACTACTTCATGGCGAGAAGCAAAAATCCTAACAGATCGCTAATGTGAAAACGTACGCCATTCAGGAAGTCAGGATTTTAAAATTTTAAACTTAAAGACTTAAACGTTCCTATTTTATTTTTAAGAGCGGCAAATGTTCCCCAGGTTAAATATTTAAAACCTAGCGCACGTGCGCCTTTTCGAAAATTGGCTGAGCCGTTATCTTGGGTTTTCTGCCGAAGAATAACGGAGCCAATCGCACCTTAGACAAATTTCGTTTTTTAATGCAACATTTTCCTCGGTACAATAAAGGTAACCGCGCGAAAGGCTTTTCGCATTTACAATCCCCCCATCAGCTGGCCTGCGTAGTGCCAGATCCTGTTACGACTAATGGCCCCTGACAGTTTCCCAGTTAAAAATTATACATTAGGGTCACTTTCCCTTAAATTATCTATTATGTGCCAGCTGTTCACAACTGTACCAGTCTCAGTGCCGATCCAGTGCCAGGCACGGCTCCTTCCTTGCAATGTCAATGACAAGAGTACGCAAGATAAAGTTTATTATCTACATGTTGTACCTTGGTGGATTGCACGCCGGATATATCCTCGGTTTGGGGACGGCTGGTCAATTTCATGTTTTGTGTTCCGTCTTGCAACACAGGGCCTCTTCACCACACTTTCTTCTTTGCAGTAAAACTTTTTTTTTTTTTTTACGCTTCTGTGCAAGTGAATGATGCGACTGGAGTGGCTGTAAGTGGCTCTTGGGTATTATCTGCACAACAGCCATCATTGCAAGCTACACAAAGAAGCTTTTTTCCTCGGGTTAAAGCAAAACCCCCAAACCAATCATTGCACCCATCTCATCTTAAAACACTTAGAACCTATAAAGGGGATCTTGTAGGCAATTGTGCAACAATAAACAGATGAGGGCAAATTTTAACCCTTTTCTGGAATACCTGCTACTACTGTATGTAACGTAGGGAGGTGCAATCGTAACGGTTTGAATCAAACAAAGACAGCAGCAATTAAATAAAAAGGAGATGGACCATTGACCTGCACATCAAAGGGGAGCATTTACAAATAGCGCGTTTTATGTCAATTGTAAAAATGGAAATTTGCTCTTAACGTGATTGAGTGCCTATGACAGAGTCACGTTTGTTGAACCCAATGACAAGTGATGGTAAAATTTGCTTGTTATGATCCAGCTGTCTATGGTATACCTTTGTGAATACGTCTTCTCATAGTTGATATATTAAAGGAAACCTGTACTTGGAAAAACATGTCAACTGCAATTGCTGATCTTTAAAATGAAAGTCAACTTTAAAACTTGAGGTGCTGCAAGCTGATCAGACAAATCAGAAGGGGCTAAGGCTATAGATGTGCTATCCCCATGCTGGACTGTTGCCTACAAACACCGATATAGGAATCATCCAATCCACAATGAAGTCAGCCACCAGGTGAAAATCCGGCAAAATCGTTCTTTATTTTATCTTAAGGAGTAAAAGGTTCCAATACAAAGGCCTTTGTTATAGTTATGAAAGTCACCTGACTGATCTGGTTGGTCCATTGGTTCCAGGGTGGATTGGAAACAAGTCGCCAGGTGTGCAAACTCAAAGTATGGAAACCACAGAGGGTCAGGCAACTAGCATGTTTTAAAATACGCTATATTGCCAAAGTATTGAGACACCTGCCTTTACACGCACATAAACTTTAATGGCATCCCAGTCTTAGTCTGTAGGGTTCAATGTTGAGTTGGCCCAGGCTTTGCAGCTATAACAGCTTCAGCTCTTCTGGGAAGGCTGTGCACAAGGTTTAGGAGTGTCTATGGGAATGTTTGACCATTCTTTCAGAAGCGCTTTTGTGATGTCGGGTACTAATGTTGGACAAGAAGGCCTGGCTTGCAGTCTCCACTCTAATTCATCAAAAAGGTGTTCTATCAGGTTGAGGCCAGTCAAGTTCCTCCACCCCAAACTCACTCATTCATGTCTTTATGAACCTTGCTTTGTGCACTGGTCCAAATCATTTGCTGTAGGGGGGATTATGGTGTGGGGTTGTTTTTCAGGGGTTGAGCTTGGCCCCTTAGTTCCAGTGAAGGGAACTCTTAAGGTGTCAGCATACCAAGGCATTTTGGACAATTTCATGCTCCCAACTTTGCGGGAACAGTTTGGTGATGGCCCCTTCCTGTTCCAACATGACTGCGCACCGGTGCACAAAGCAAGGTCCATAAAGACATGGATGAGCGAGTTTGAGGTGGAAGAACTTGACTGGCCTGCACAGAGTCCTAACTGCAACCCAATAGAACACCTTTGGGATGAGACTGCAAACCAGGCCTTATCATCCAACATCAGTGCCTGACCTCACAAATGCGCTTCCGGAAGAATGGTCAAACATTCCCATAGACACTCCTAAACCTTGTGGACAGCCTTCCCAGAAGAGTTGAAGCAATTATAGGTGCAAATGGTGGGCCAACTCAATATTGAACCCTACGGACTAAGACTGTGATGGCATTAAAGTTCATGTGCGTGCAAAGGCAGGCGTCGCAATACTTTTTGTAATATAATGTATGTCAACCGCCTCAATAGAGAAGGCTGCCAATTCACATGTCATGCAAATTGAATGTGGTTCAAAACACATCCAATACGCATATATGTGAACCCAGCCTAAGAGCAATAGTGATGGGCGAACTGGCCATCATGGACCAAATTGTGAATTTACCTATTGCCTGAAAATGGAATTCTTTTGGTGACCCAATCACACCCCATACATATGATTAGCTATAAACCAATATGGTAATATGGCATCTGCACACATCTGCTTTTTAAGAGGGCGCCCTACATTGTTATGATATGTCAAATTTAGCACTGAGGTCATAGTCTGAGCAGGGGGGTTCCTGCCTATTGATTTTTCTAATTGTGTCAGACCATACGTCTAACATCTCTCGAGCCCCAAGGGGGCCCTAAGGCCGCTTACCTTGCGTAATAAAACCCCCAATGCACACTGCCATTACCCAGGCTGTATAATCACGGGGTTTTATGTTCCTGTTGTAAAACTTCAAGGCAGCGGATGGGTGAAAAATATCCAACGTTTACAGCAAATTTAATAATCCATCTATGGAAATGGTCCACTCATTCTAATTACTCATATTTCCGAGTAAATTAATCACAAAAACGTATGTTACATGTTGTTTCCCCAGCTGAAAGCAAATTACGCTTCCAGTATAACTGTATATCAAAGAAAATAGTGTGTTCTCTGCAAGCTTGATAATTTTTTTTTTATTCTTAAAGAATTATAGTTAGACATTTTTTGGCAGACAGACTGTTTTTGCTCTATCAAAATGACAGTTTCTTTGTAACTGTAAGAGTTCTAATTAGACAAAGAGTTGCAATCTGCTCCCTTTACAGAGAAATGTTGGTGATGGAGCTTTTGTAATTCCTCTGTTGGAAGGCAATGATACATTGAGAGGAAAGAAGTAGTTATTTTTATTTATTTTCATATCAGCCAGCGTCATATAATTATGTATATTTATATTTCACAAAATAATTATTCAATGCTTTACAGAGAACATAGAGCCATTGACAGCAGTCCTTGTCCTTGAAGGAGATCACAGTGAGATTCGGTGCACTCTAAAAGCAGAACTATACTTACCTTTGCTCCAGATGAACCCTCTTGTTGGCCCCAACATCTCCCTGTCTTCTTCTTTGGGGGAGTTTGTGATCTTTGGCCATCCGCACATGGGAGTTCATTACTTCAGGCACCGAGGTATGTTGTGTGTCTACACTAAGGGCGGCTAATCACTGCGGTTTGGGCAAAGACTTTTATTATGTGCCGCGGTTTTGGTGCACTTTCAGAAAGTGCATCAAAATTCTTGTACTAAAAGCCCCAAGAATGATGCTGACCACTGCCATCTTG
Source organism: Glandirana rugosa (assembly GCA_018402905.1). Taxonomy (NCBI): domain Eukaryota; kingdom Metazoa; phylum Chordata; class Amphibia; order Anura; family Ranidae; genus Glandirana; species Glandirana rugosa. The sequence goes on along the minus strand of BLSH010330950.1, from coordinate 1,541,824 downwards.
GATGTGATGTCAGCAACCCTAGCAGACTCAGAGCTGTCACTCACAGGATTCCCCAAACTTTCTAAACAAAGTGTACTGTCCTTCAGACTTTAGAGGGGCTGGATGTTTGTATCAGTAGGAGAAATACCGTCCTATTATTGGTGTCAGTGGAATTCAGTGGGATACCCAATCATTGGAAGTGGGAGGAATAGTGCCCCATCTGTGGTGTTCGTAGGAAGAATAGTGCCCATCATTGGTGTCCGTAGGAAGAATAGTGCCCATCATTGGTGCCGTAGGAAGAATAGTGCCCATCATTGGTGTCCGTAGAAAGAATAGTGCCCCATCATTGGTATCCGTAGGAAGAATAGTGCCTCATCAATGTGTCCGTAGGAAGAATAGTGCCCCATCAATGGTGTCCGTAGGAAGAATAGTGCCCCATCATTGGTGTTCGTAGGAAGAATAGTGCCTCATCATTGGTGTTTGTAGGAAGAATAGTGCCTCATCATTGGTGTTTGTAGGAAGAATAGTGCCTCATCAATGGTGTCCATAGGAAGAATAATGCCCCATCATTGGTGTCCTTAGGAAGAATAGTGCCTCATTATTGGTGTCCGGAGGAAGAATAGTACCCCATCATTGGTGTCCGGAGGAAGAATAGTGCCTCATCAATGGTGTCCGTAGGAAGAATAGTGCCCCATCAATGGTGTTCCTAGGAGGAATAGTGCCCCATCATTTGTGTCCTTAGGAAGAATAGCAGCCCCAATCCTCCTCTTCTGGGGTGTTTTGCCGGCGCTCCTGGCTCCTCCCATTCATCAGGTGCCCCCACGGAAAGCCACTTTGACGTCCATTGACACAGATAGTGGGACTCGGCTCCGCCCCCCACTCCTGTGTCACAGCTTTTGTTTGACAGCAGCGGGAGCCAGGCTCCTGCTGCTATCAATCCATCCAATGAGGAGAACAACAGCGGCTGGAGCCGCTGCTTTTGTGCACATCTCTGGATCGCATCAGACTCAGGTAAGAGAAAGGGGGAGGGGACTGGGGAACTGCAGCACAGAAGGCTTTACAACCACTTTAACCTGCTTCAATTCTCATAGACTTGTAAGGGAAGTGTTATATTCCCCAGAGCAGATTCGCCCAGGTAGATGAACGAACAAAATTAGCAGACCATGAACTTGTTGCTTGCACTTTCCTTTAATACTTATTTATAACCATCAAACATATTTTCATGTGTCACTAGAAAATGTTTACACCGGGGATTTTGTCTTTGTGTTTTGCTGTGATCATCCTCATTATAAACTCCATATTAGAAGCTGATCTGTGCCCCCCCCCCACGCTTCCGCAACGCGTATCAAAAAAAGAGCAGAGTAAATTTTCCCTCTTGCATATTTTGAAACCAAGCCTGCGTCCAAGAGTCAAAGGCCACCCTGCCTTAAATCGCAGCTACTTGGGGGAAACCCAGGACACGGGTGAGATCTCATTTCCAACTATTAGACTAATTATTAAGTGTGGGTGATTTCTAGAAAGGGAAGAGTGACACATCACAAAAGAGAACGCTTGTAGACTTTTGTTTCCCAGAATCCTCCGCTGCGTGCCGTTCACAGTGTGACAGTGACATCTTGGTCTGGCTTCTTATACACGCTGCTTAGCTCACAGTCAGACACAAATATGGATTCTTTATTTCCCTTCTACGCATGAAGGAGATTTGTTTTCTGTTTTTTTGAAGTAGAGGAACACAGAAGACACGGCTCAACCAGAAAGGTAAGTTTTCACAAAGCACTTTATTCTCTCAAATCTCTCTTTTTTTAATTATTGTAACACTTCAGTAGCAGTCAGTCTTTTTTTTTTAAATCATATTTTTTATTGAAAATTTCCAGCATTTTTTAATATATATATATATATATATATCATTGCATTTTTATTGGAATGTTCAATTATTTTTTATTGAAAATTTCAAGTAATTTTATTGCAAATTTAAAAAAATATATATTGTAAGGCCTCAGTAGCAGCAACTATACATATATTATATATTTATATATCATAATATTTTTTATTGAATTTTTTTTTTTTTTTAAATACATCATTGCATTTGTATTGATATTTTCAAGTATTTTTTTAATGAACATTTCCAGTATTTTTATTGACAATTTTTTTTTCTATGTCTCTCATTATAAAATAAATATATAAATAAACAAGCATTTAGCTAAAGGTTTTCTGAGACCATTTTCACACTTCTCCGTCCAGAGCTGAACTCCCCAGAGATCGAATTCCAGGAAGTCTAATGTGTTACTTACAATTCCCTGTCTTTGGTTTGTGGACGTCGTTTACTTTTATGGAATCAAATTGTTAAAAGCAAAAAAAAAAAAAAAAGTGGAAAGGGTCAGAACTGTAAATAATACGGTGATTTATATAAGTACATTTTTTTAAGGTTTTACAAAAAAAAATGTAATATTTACTTGTCGGATTCACTGTCTACACAACAGTGGCTGAGCAGACCCCATCTTAAAGCAGTATGAAACCTGAAAGCAAACATCTGTTATGTTGCAGCTTCCCAATTCTTAGATGTAATAACTGCATTAGTTTTCTTTTTTTATTCTATTTTCCTATGTATATAGGAAATATGCTATGTATCAGTTTACTGAAATGCATAGGTGTGCGCAGCCTATTGTGTTAGAG
>BLSH010330950.1:1498675-1538874 GCA_018402905.1 Glandirana rugosa | reverse complement strand
AGTACCTTCTACAATGTCTAAGTACCTCCTCTGTCTTATTACGTCACTCTTAACTAAATTATTTTTTACTAATGTCCCGGTAATTCATCACCTAAACATACCTATACAAAAATCCGATTTCACCCGCTTTAGACCGGTATGAAACTTACCTTTAGGTCATCGAACTAGAGTCAAAACTAAAATTTTTTTACATCATTTAATAGGTTAAAAAGAACTGACTAGTAATCTGTTAGTTCGACCATTTTTTTTGTTAGTTCATACCGTCTTTAGGTCGGCGAAAAATAGTTAAAGGGGTTATCCCAGGGAGAAAAATCTAATACTAACCACTTTTAGAAATCAACTGATATGAGATTGCCACCCAGTCCGCCGACGGGGGGCATTTGTCACCCCTGGGGGGGGCTGTATGCTGGCCATACACTTTACAATATTCAGGAAAACTCAACCACCAGGTTTAGATTTCTAATATGATTTAAAGTGATTGATAAAGTAAAGCCAACCATTACCAAATTTAATCTACCAGCAAATCATAATCTAAAAAGAGGGACCCTATTGGGGAAATTGATAAAAAGCGGCTGGATTTCTGCCATACTTGATTGTTTTTTTTACCAGCTTGATTGTCTAATGATCAGTCAAGAAAAATTGGATAATTTACTACATTTTTTTAAAATCAAAACTGAGATCAAGCTACTGGATTTCCATTCAAAGTATGGCCAGATTTCGCCCACTTTAGCCTAAAAACATATCCATACAAATCCACTACTTAATGGCCCTGTAATCATTTTTTATTAAATCAATTCTCACTGCATTATTCTGTCTCCTCCATGAATCTGTAACATCTTCCATGAGCTACCAAACCTCTCCTTTTCCCCCTCACTTCCATTCGTTTGGTATAAGCAGTGCACCTTATTTACGGCCATGTGCACTGCTTTCTGCAGACTACAAATTCCATAGTTCATAGTCAATAATGTAGCTCCCAACTGTCCCTGGTTTCAAGGGACTGTCCCTGATTTGGAGGGACTGCCCCAGATTTGGAGGGACTGCCCCGGATATGGAGGGACTGCCCCTGATTTGGAGAGACTGCCCCTGATTTGGAGAGACTGCCCCAGATTTGGAGGGACTGCCCCGGATTTTGAGGGACTGCCCCGGATTTGGAGGGACCACCCTGGATTTGGAGGGACCACCCCGGATTTGGAGGGACTGCCCCAGATTCAGAGGGACTGCCCCTGATTTGGAACAAAAAAAGAAACAATATTAGCTCCTGAAGAAGTAGACTCAGTCCTGGAAACGCGTCGGGCCATATCAATCAATTTTTATGGATATGTTGCAATATGTTATTGTATTGTTTTTAAATGTATGTACTCAAGAAAAAGATACAAAGATTCTCTCCAGGCCCCTCCTCTTCATCAGGTGCCCCCACAGAAAGCCACTTTCCCTGGAGGCACTCATGCAAGCTCGCTCCTGAGTCCAGTGACACAGACAGCAGAACTGGGCCCCACTCCCGTGTCACTGGATTTGATTGACAGCAGGGGGAGCCAATGGTTCCTGCTGCTATCAATCTGTCCAATGAGGATAGAGGGAGAGTGGCAACGGCTGGAGCCGCTGCGCTCATGCACAGCGCTGGATCGGATCGGGTTCAGGTAAGGAAAAGGGATGGAGGGGAGCTGCAGCACAGAAGTTTTTTTATCTTAAAGTGATTGTAAAGACTGAAGGTTTTTTTTTATATTAATACATTTTATGCATTAAGGCTCCATGCACACTGGGCATTAAAAAAAACGTTCTAAAAATGTCAGTAACTTTGTGAGTTTGTCCGCTTTTATCAGCGTTTTTGCGCCGTAGCGGTTTTGAGCATTTTTGAGCTCTAGCGTTTATGGGCGTCAGCATTTTTGAGCGTTTTTGAATGTTTATGGTCGTTTTTTAAGCTTTCAGCTTTTTTTGTGCAACGACTCTTGAAAGCGATTTAAGGGCACTCAGGCAACAGCCCATAAACGCCACTGCTGCAATTAACGTCCATGTGTGCATGGACACATAGGATAACATAGGGGCATTTTTGGGCTGTTAAGTAAAACGCCCAAATGCCCAAAAACAATCGTTTATCAGCTCTAGTGTGCATGGAGCCTAAGATAAAAAGCCTTCTGTGTGCAGCAGCCCCGCCCCCCTAATACTTACCTGAGCCCCATCTCTATCCAGCGATGTTGTAGGAATGTCTCGGCTGCCCGGGACTCCCCTCCTCATTGGCTGAGACAGCAGTGCCATTGGCTCCCGCTGCTGTCCATCAAGGCCAGTCAGCCAAAGAGAAGAGAAAGGGGCTGGGTCGCGGCTCTGTGACTGATTGAACGCAGCGAGCTGTGACTCGGCTTGGGTGCCCCCATAGCAAGCTGCCTGCTGTGGGGGCACTGAACAGGAGGGAGGGGCCAGGAGCAGCGAGAAGAGGAGGATGGGGGCTGCTCTGTGCAAAACCACTACACAGAGCAGGTAAGTATAAAATGTTTGTTATTTTTACCTAAAAAAAAGCGACTTTATAATGACTTTAATGCATAAAATGAATTAAAATGAAACCACTTTAAAGGTGATGTCCCGGTGTTCTGGATCTTAGCTTCATATTGAAAATAACGCATTCCTGAACCTTATCTCCTCTCTATAAGAGGAATAAAGCTAGGGGTGCAGTGTTGTCTGCTAGATGTCCATAGATCAAGCAGGAGGCGGGGCAGTGACACGTTCAGAACTGACATCTCTGAAAACCACTGTCACCCTTCCCATACAGTGCTGCAGATGATGGGTGGGCATAGGATTCCATGCATTACCTTACCAATACTTAGTCAGCAAAACAGATCTCAGTGTATAGCGGAGTGGCCGGAGTTGCCCTTTAAGCTGCCGGTAAGTTGAAGCATATTCCATTTCCTGTTGATTGTTTTGTGTCAGGTTTTACATTTACAGGGGTTTAGAGATAAGTGGCTATCTGCTCCGTTCCGGTGCAAGAAAAAAAAAAAGGAAGTGGATTTCCTGTGTAAAGGAAAGGAAAGGCATCCTTGGATCCTGATTGGTGGCCCTTTTGTGTGTTTGGAAAGTCTTCTTTCTTTTGTGTTAGAAGGGAAAGCGGCTCGGAGCGCTTCCACCTGGATGTTTAAATAATTTAAATTGCAGGAACAAGCTTTTTCCCTCCTGAGTAGTTGTGGGTTTTAAAGGCTAAAATTGCTTCATCATGCCAAAGTGAATGTATGCATAAATTATTTAGTTAAACCTGAGATATTGCAGACTTTTCCAAGCCGCGGCTTTTTTTTTCTCTCGAAGGCTGCCTGCTTAAATTTCAGGAAAGCATTCGTTTCTCTCACTACCGTTTAAATACCCCGTGAGCTTGGCGCCCATTACCAGCGGGCAGGCCTGCCAAGGGGCCAAATAGAAACACATATAGGGTACTTATGTGCCACCAGATGGTATGGAGATCCATGGCACATTCAATTTGTTTATATCCATTAAGGAATAAATTGTATTTGTTTCTGAATTTCCTCCTGATTAAAAAAAAAATTGATTTATTTAACCAATATTGATTGACATTATCTCTGAAATTGTATTCTGCTTAATGTTGCACTCCCTCATCATCAGCATGCTAATTAAATTGATAAACAAAGCCTTTTTGTTTTTTGGAGTTTTTTTTTACATACCGTATTATAGACTCAGTAATATAACTGGGTCTCTGTGCTTCTCTATGCAATGTAGCCAGATCATGGCTGCTGGGAGGGGCTGGCAGAGCACCCTGCCACAGTACTCCTCTTAAAGCGGTTGTCTACCCATTAAAAAAAAAAAAAATGACAGCCTGCAAGACAATAGCATAATGAGCTAGTACGCACCGCATACTAGCTCATTATGAAATACTTACCTTGAAACGAAGATCCGACGGGGCTGCTCGGTCCGCTCTGAGGGAGCGGACATCTTCCCTCGGATCTTGCTTCCAGGTACGCGGATCCGGCCTTGTGACTGGCCGGAGCCGCGAGACGCCACTCCCGTGCAAGCGCGCAGGACCCGTCTCCCCGGCAATGTCCGCCCCTATTGCCGGGACATACACGGCGCATGTGCCGTAACGCCAAAGCATCTTGGAGAGGGAATATCTCCTAAACCGTATAGGTTTAGGGAATATTCATTTTACCTACAGATAAGCCTTATTATAGGCTTACCTGTAGGTAAAAATCCATAAATTGGGTAGACAACCGCTTTAAAGCTGAACTCCAGGCGAAAAAAAGTTTTCCCTTGCGGTGGGGCTGTCCCCTCACTCCACAGGTCAACTGCTTGTTTTTGTCTAGGGCAGTGGTTTCCAAACTGCGTCCCGGGGGCCAGATGTGGCCCTTTGCTTGTATTTATCTGGCCCTTGGGGCATTGTTTTATCCAATGATACCAACAATTGGGGCATAACCCTCCCTACAAACACCAATGAATGGACACAATTCCTCCCAATGATGCCAATGATGGGGCACTATTCCTCCCCAATGACACTTATGATGGGACACTATTACTCCCCAATGACACCAACAATGGGACCCGATGACCCCAATGATGGTGCACAATTTCTCTCAATAACCCCAATGATGGGGCACTATTCCTCCCCAATGACGGGGCACAATTCCTCTCAATGACTCCAATGATGGGGCACAATTCCCCCAGTGACGCCAATGATGGGGCACAATTCCTCCCAGTGACACCAATGGTGGGGCACTATTCCTCCTCAATGACACCAACAATGGGGCCCAATGACCCCAATTATGGGGCACAATTCCTCCCAGTGACACCAATGATGGGGCACTATTCCTCCCCAATGACCCCAATGATGGGGCACAATTCCTTCCAGTGACACCAATGATGGGGCACTATTCCTCCCCGATGACACCAACAATGGGGCCCAAATGACCCAAATGATGGGGCACATTTCCTCCCAGTGACACCAATGATGGGGCACTATTTCTCCCCAATTACACCAACAATAGGGCCCAAATGACCCAAATGATGGGGTACAATTCCTCCCCAATGATGGTGCACAATTCCTCCCACTGACACCCATGATGGGGCATAATTACTCCCACTGAAACAAACAATGGGGGCATTATTTTTCTCTCCCCACTGACATCAGGACTGTTTCTACTCCCAATGGCCTTAGTCCAGCCCCCTTAAATTCAGAAGGACAGTAAACTGGCCCTTTGTTTAGGAAGTTTGGAGACCCCTGGTCTATGACACAGGGGTACTAGTTTACATTTTATCAATGATACCCGGATAGTGGGCTGTTGACCTTCTCGCTTGCCATCCCCTGTGCCAATAGCAAAAAAGACGGTGACATGTACGACCGCACTTTCCAGGCACACCGCCCAGGTTGGCACGATTGCGATCCAGGACGTTGGGCCGGTAAAGTGATCCGTCAGCTTTTGGAAGTGTGTGCGCTAATAGCTGCTTGTGGTCGTACAATATTAGATTTTGATAGACTAGCGGCGCTTGTTGTTAACAATTCCAGAGCAGAGGTGAGCCGGAGCAGAATGTAATTTCCAGCGATCTGACAGACCTGGGGAGAGGAGCGGCCGCTCTTCCTCTGATTCCCGGGAATTGCTTCTCACTGTGACAAATGATTCCCTCTTATCTCTGACTCAATTTGATTTCTATAAGCCGCTGAGTCAGGTAACTGGCAGCAATAGAGATCGGCCCCCGTCCCCGAACAGCCAGCCTTTCCTGAGTCAGATGTCGCAGCTCAGGATCCGACAAGCCCAAAATCAGACGAGTGCCTGCGATTTACAGGACATGCTGGGAATTATAGTTCCTGTACACTCACTATTCACATGGGCATAGGTGTTTTTTCTGCATGGGACACAGGTTCTTGCTGGCAGAGCATACAATTCTTCTAAGGAAGAGTGAAAAACTGTGCTAAGAGCAAACATATAAATTAAATAAATAAAACAAAAGAGGTATTAAACCCAAAACCAAAAATGTAATATATTTCAGCTTACCAATCACTAGATGTGGTGGCTGCATTAGTTTTCTTTTCTTTGGCTTTTCCCCTCTGTTTTCATCTGGTGACCTGGCCAGTAACTCACCTTCTGTATTAGACTCCATTCACACCTGAGTGATCTGAATCGCAATGCGACTCTGCCCGCCATTCCAAATCGCAGGGCGCTTGTGCAATGCCATTACTTCTTAATGGCGCCGCGATTTATCATGCGGCAATTGCGGAAAATCGGAACGCAGGACACTGTCGCCCAAAAGAAGCTCCTGCTTCGTCATGCGTTGCGATTTGCAGCGATTGCAGCATGTTTTATCACACAACAATCCCAGCAGAACCATGGCTCGATTGAGTTGCCATTAAGAAGTAATGGCATCGCACGAGTGTCCTGTGATTTGGAATTGTGGGTAGGATCGCGGAAATTCGCCCGCGTTTCAGATCGCTCAGGTATGAATGTAGCCTAAGTGAGACACCACTCTGGAGGAATAACACAGGAGGCACAGCAGACAGCAGCATTATCAGTCTGGGGGGAGGGGAGCTTTAAATGTATAAGGCCCCTTTCACACTGCTTTGCATCAAAATTGTGGTAAAAATGCATATGAGATTTTACCGCAATTTTGTTGTGTTTCATTTCCCCTGTGCTTTTTGGGTTGCCTGCATCTGTGAAAAATGGACATGCGACTCAAAAACGCACCAAAAACACAGATCACTAGGATTTAAAGGGAACATTTTTCCTGCATGGTAAAAACGTAAGAAAAACGCATCGGTGTGAAAGGACCTTTTAGCAGTTTTAAATATACTAGTAAATTGAAGCCAAACTGTTTTTTTTTTCTTTTTGGATAAAGGTTTTTCATTGGTTGAATTAGATGGACTATAACAATATAAAAGCTGATCATTTTAATCACCCCTGCCAGTGTTAAATGGTTTGTCTCATCCATGTAAACTGATACATTCTGTTGGAGTGCTTGTTCATATTGCTTGTTGTTAAACAGCCAAATCCTAGATCTTTCGTTATATTTCCTCCTGATACCATTGGTGTATTCCAAACTTGGAAATCCAACACTGTTCAGTAGTGGAATCCTTTATCAATGTACATGTCATATCCTGATGGCTACGAGCGAGTGAACCATTCCTCTAAAAGCTCTCAACCTGGCCGGCTGTGATAAGTACCAGATCAGAGATGGGTGTCTGCCGTCAGACAGGTCGGGGTGAGTCTTTAGGGCCCCCGTACACCTGGAATTTTGCAGAGCTGTCTGCAAGCCTGATAAAGCCAATGATTGCTTCCAGGCAAGGGGCCAAACGACTGAGAGGGCATCTAGATTATTGTTGAGGTGCACTTTAGTACTGGTGATAATGTAGGGATCGCGGGTGCCTGTTTAATGTGATGCCACAGTTTACATTTTCTCACGGTGGGAGGGTGACACGGTGGGGTGCTCTTTACTGAAGGAAGGGAATACCTTATAGGTATGCTTCACAGGAAAGCCTGAACACACACTAGTATGATCAAACATTTGGCCTGATGGGGTTTTCTTAACTGTTCTTGGCAGATGGGGGCTCATTAACTTTATAGGATGAGGGTAGTTTTTCCTGGCATTGCTAAAGTGTCCATGTGTACCCATCTTGTAAACTGCCGGTCTGCAGCAGCTGGAGAATGAAGAAAATTAGGGATAGCATAGCTTCATCTCTACGTTGCTGCTTAGTCCTAAAAATTCTAAAACAATCCTCAAGAAGCATTTACGCTAATGGTTGTTTTCTTTAAGTCATGGGTTTCTGATTGAAACCTGATGACTTCTTGCATTGCAATATCCTTACCTTAGAGGTGTAACTAGAACCTTCAGGGCACCGGTGCAAGAAGCCATGCATGTCCCTCCTTTCCATGGGTCCCAGGGCCCTTCCATCCAAGCCTGGAGTCCTTATCACTGATCTTAGGGCTGTTTACTCCCATAGCGTGGCCTTTTATTACTGTCCAGCAGTGGGACCCTTTCACATGTTCTGGAGTGGGCCCCCTTTCTTTCCTTTTGGTGCCTCCCATTGAGAGAGAGAGAGAGAGAATAGTTTCCCCTATGCATATATATTATTAATATTATTATTATATACAGTATATATCAACTTATAGAAACCAACTCTCCCAGATTTTCCAGGACAGTCCCATATCTTTTTTTTTTTTTTTTCAATAATACATGTTTATTGAGTTTAACATAGGACAATCAAGTACATAATACAGATAAGTCAGGAACAAGTTGCAAGGTCAATGGGCAGTACAAAGAAAAGTACAAAGTCACCATACAACAACATGGGAGTAGAGATTATCCAAAAAGGAATATAAGGGTAATCAACAGTCCCATATCTTGATGTAGGTGTCCTGGGCTACATCACGGAATCAAATTATCACCGTTATTTGATTTACTAAGCATGAGCAGGGTATTTCTGAGAGGACCCCAACCAAGAGTGGGTGGTTCCTGCATAATTAGGGGTTGGACCAACCAATGAGTGGACATGATTTGGATGGAACCTCCCAAAAAGTGGATATGATCTAGGTGGGCATGATTTAGGCGGGGCTGCCAAGAAAGTGGGCATGATCTAGGTCAGGGGTCCTCAAACTATGGCCCTCCAGTTGTTCAGGAACTACAATTCCCATGATGCCTAGTCATGTCTGTGAATGTCAGAGTTTCATAATGCCTCATGGGATGTGTAGTTCCGCAACAGCTGGAGGGCCGTAGTTTGAGGATCCCTGATCTAGGTGGACTTAATCTCGAAAGTAGGGTGTGATATGTGTGGGCTGTGGGCTGGGGCTATAAGGTCCCTAGGAGTGGGGTGAAGATGCTGGTAAGTAGGTAAACTGTACATAGAAAGAAGGTTTTTAAAAAGTTTGTAGCCACATATGAAGATTAATAATTATTAATTAACCCATTTAACCACTTATGTTCACATGTACTGTATATCTAAAACACATTAAATAATACTCCAATCTTTCTTTAAAGCAACAGCTAGCTAAATAGGACTCCATATTCAACCAAGAGCTTAATAGCAAGCAATAAAAGAAGCCAGTTTTATATATTTTTATGAAATTGTTGCCAAGTCACCTCCCGGTGAAGCCACCTGGTGTGGCCGGATTTTGCTACGCTTGCACCTTTAATTCTCTCCTAAGTTTTTCATTAAGTTTTGACTCTTTCTTCTCGTTTCACTTGACCTGAGATCCAATAACTTGCGTCCTCATACTTTAGTCTGATCCATCAGCAAAGTAGTGTTTACAATGCGGAGGAGGATTCAACAACATTAGCAGTTTTCAGATGGCCTGACAGGTCCGTCACCATGTACCTTACTAGAATTGTTTCCAATATTTTCCTTAATTTCCTTCACATAATGTTAGGAATAAGAGGTGACACCAAAATTGGGGTGTAAGCTTAGGGTGACCAGACACAGATCTCTGCAAGCCCTGTGACAGGTTACTGTGAATAATGTCCTACATAAAGGGTGGCCTAGAAGACAATGACAAACTCATAGAAGTGGAGAAAAAAGTTTGAAAACTCTCTAATGAATGTATCAGATGTTGGCTGTAGATTGCCAACTTTAGTCAGGTCTGGTAATGTTCATGAATGTCTTATTATAATGTGAAAAATGTGGAGGTACACCTTTATAGACCATCGGTATGAAATGAATTTATAATGTAGCTCAGGATTGTCTAGAACTCAGTAACATGAGCCACTGGCAAGGAGTGGCTGTATGGCATACCAGCGTGCATAGGCTGCCACACTACAAGCCCAGTCTCTGGACGTTTGTATGGATGGATGTGTTTATCATCACTACGGAAATGCAGAATGTAGGAGACAGACTATAGCACCATCATCAATCCAAAGATTAGAGGCCCTTCATATATATATATTTATATATATATACTGTGTATAACATTCCGGACTTTCCTTTTGCCACAAAAGTGCTTTGACTTGCTTTACTACCCTGTGATAGCCTCAATTCACAAAGCTAAACCTCCAGGGTAAGGACACTTAAGCAGGCCATAGATGAGTCAAAAAATTGAAGTTCTGCCTATCAAAAAACAAAAATAACTCAATAGTGCCATCAATTGTTTTGGTCTTCCAAAAAACATGTTGGATCAGACACTATCAATTGTGACACGTGTCGCAGCTGGCACACTGATGTGTAAAACGAATGATTCGGCGATCAACACAGATTTCATTTGTTTTTTCGATTTGTCCAGGGTCTGCTTAATTTTTTAAAAAAGTGGCAGTTATTTTCTGTCGAGCCCAACGAGATTTCAAAATTATGGCCAGGCGTCTAAAAATATAGGACCTAAAGCTTGATTTCACTTAGGGCCAGTTCATACCACCAAAACGCACTCCGGATGCATTCCAGTGCTTTTTTTCATACAGCTCACACCACATCCAGATGCGTTTCTGCGCGTGCGCTTTGGACGCGTTCCGGTGCATTTTTGACGCATTCCGGTGTGTTTTTGGTACTTTCCAGTGCGTTTTTGAAACATTTTACTATGGTCCAGTACAGTTCTGTACATAAAAAATGCAGCATGACCAATTTTTTTTTTCTTTCTTAAACACACTACAGTGGTGTGAACTATACCATTGGCATTAATGTGATTAACTTTCCTTGCGTTTTTCATACATAAAATGCACTTCACCACATCTGGTGTGAAGTGGCCCTCAGCCCTGGTTCCCATAGGAGCGATGCGGGAACCAGCTCGATTATAGAGCTGGTTCCCACATCGCTCCTCTCTTGCAGTCCGTTCACACTGCCTTCTGCGAACCGCTGGTGGGTGTCATTACAAAGTTAATGACACCCCCAGTTTTCTTCACAGATCGCAGTGTGAACTGCGCACTCGCGTGTGAATCAGATTGCATGGATGAGAACACCCATGCAATGCAATTCTAGTGCGATTCTAGTACCTTTTTTGTGCGACTCTAATGCAAGTTCAGCCATACATCTATATGGCTGAATTCGCATTGCTCAGAGTTTGCATGTGATCGGCACCCGCATGTCGGGTCGGTCGGTGCAATTACCCCATCCATGGCGGGCAATCACAGGCGTCTTCCCCAGCTCTCCTCCGCGGGCATCACGAGCAGCTTTTCCTTCCCCTGCTCCTTCCTCCACGGTGCCCAATCAGAATGCTTCTCCTTTTGACCAATCGGGAAACAGGTCTCAGACCCGCGCTTCCTGTTTGGCAGAGAGGCGATTCAGTGTGAGAATAGGGAATATTCATTCCCTATTCTCACACACCTGCGTGGGCACCGGACGCATTCTCAGCAACTGAACCCACCCTATTGTGAAGCCTATTAGAGCATCTGGGTCTAATCGGTGCTTCAAAGAAAAACCCACCCCGCATTGGAATCCATGAATCCGGCATCCTGAAAGGGGCTGGACGCATGGATGGGGGGTGGCAAGGATGGATAGGGGAGGTGGCGCCTGTGCGCAATCAATGGACGGGACTGCCCTGCTTGTAAAGATCTTTGTGAATTGAGCCTATTTTGTGACAGTTACAGACCGGTTCTCTCTGTACCATAGATGGTCAGATTCATCTCCCCGTACTTACGCTATTATTGTTGCTGTTTTTTTTTTTTTTTACATGGCTAGCATAATTCACTTATAACTGACGTTAAACTCCTCCATTAGTAAAGCAGACACTTTGACCGCAGTTTATGTGTGCAATCCATCCGCAGAGAGAAAATAGTTTTGTTTTTAAAAAGTCAAAGCAAATCTGTTCATGCAAAATAGAAAAAAAAAATCCCCTTATCTGAGTTTACTTGAAAGGAGTGTAGAGTATTACTGCGGGAGAATGGAGCAAAGATTAAAGGCTGTGTCAGGGGGTGCAGACTGGAGCAGGCTTCCTGTTCAGCCAGGCCTCCCATCCCTATAACCAGGTCCCTTTCCTCTTCTCTCCTTCTCTTTAAAGGGAAGACGGACTCCTTCTCACTGCCTGGCGGTGTCAGATTAAATACCGAGATGGCGACAGGAAAGAGGCTTGAAGGAAAAACAAAAGACAGGGGGGTGAAATTTATCAGGTCGGAGACGGAACTGCAGGCTTGTCGGACTCCAATTTAGAGAAACTCAAACAGATTTCACTTGACACAATCTGCAATCATTACAGCCGGAGCAGAGCTAATTAAGAAATTAGCTTTCCTGATTGTTGTCTGCTCTCACCGTGATGAGCGCTTGAATAATCCTGCATGGAGGAGATGTTTCAGGAGTGGACATTGTGACGTCAACGTTTGTTATTATTTTTATTAGTATTGGCGTTGCTAATATCTATTTACCTGCAAAAAAGTAGAATAATGTTTTTCAACTTATGACTGTGGCTAATGATGTAATGTCCCTTTAAGAAAAAAAAAAGTGTGTGGTTTCCCTACAAATTCATAAAAGACCCCTATCTTGGCATGGAGTCTGGGTGGCCAGGCACAAGGGGGCAGAGAACATGCCGCCCTTCTTTCTGAACCATACCAGGCCACATGTCCTCAACGTTGGGAGGGCACCTTGCAGAAGGGTGGCAATGGCAAAGCCTCCCCCCAATTGCAAGGCAACTTGTCACCATATTGATAGGGACAAGACCCTCATCCCCACATCCCATCCTTCAAAAGAGATATGGTGGTCTGAGGGGGGATGGACATAAACGTTTCTGGAAGCCCCCTTTAGAATAAGGTGGTCACAATATGGTCACTTGCTTGATGAAGAGGCCCTGCGTGGCTCCGAAACATTGCTATATATTCATCATGTGACCACGGAATAAACCTTTGGACCCTTTCGAGAAATCCTTGGTGTGCTGATGGCATTTCTTCCTTTTAGAATAAGGGTCTCCCAGATATCCACCCAACTCCCTACACATGAATGAGTACGGGGCACATAGTACCCCTTGTTACTTATTTACACAAACAAAGAAAACATTTTTAAAAAAAAACACTCACGTCGTTGAAAAAAATCCTTTATTTAAACAATTTCCCCCAATGTAAACCCAACGTTAATCACATCATTAGGCAATGTAGATCTAGATCAATCATGATGTTCTGATGACCGATGATGAAGATCCACCACGCCTGATGATCTCACCCTCCGCTACTCCCATCACAAAGGACAGATCCCCAGCTGGCTGCTGTAGCCAACAAACTGGCCAGGAATCCAGGATGATGTAATTGACCAAATACCCACATTTGCAAAAACAAAAAGGCAAAGAAAGAATTCACGATATTACAAATACCCACATTTGATCAATGACGTCATCCAGGATCCCGGGCATCTTGTTTACAATGGAAACAAACCAGCCAGGGATCTGTCATTTAGCGGCGGTAGCAACAGACTTTTTTCTTTGTCACCTTGCTATCACCTTGAGAAAAAGGATTTCTTATGGCTTTGTGGCCCCAAAACATTGCTGGATGATATGTGCCTTTTTTTACCTTTTTGTAACCATTTATGCATATTGACCCCAGAACATATTAGAAGTACATAGGTGTTGTGCTAGCAATTTCTTGAAATTGTTATTTTTAACCCACCTAGGTAGATCCACACTCTCTATTTGTCCTGGTGACCACTCTCATGCAATCAGAAATACCAAAATGTTACAGTTGTCACTAGAACGTGAGACTCTGGTAAATCTTGCAATGGAGTCACCTGTTTGAGTGACAATTGTCAATAAGGGAAATTCCGCTTCATTTTGCAGAAATTTCCTCTAGCTTCCTGTTGCATCTCTGAGACAGGAACTGAGGACTCTCCAAACCAGGACTCAAACCCTACTCTATCCAAAACTAAAGCACTTTTTAGCTATAGATACACAACAATTCAAAGATCTTGTTGTTGGGTCATCTACATTGCCAGATTGTCCCAAGTGATGCTGGAAACGGTTGTTTGCTTGCTTACTGACGGCATTAATGGCCACTGTAAGTATCTCGCTTGATTTTCTGCAAGGATTCACCGACTGGTTTGAACCCGGATAAATTCGGCAATTATCTTGTATCACCTCATGTAGAGTTTTATTTGGCTCCTTCTATTAATACTTGAGCATGAAGCTATTTGAATGGAATGTGGAGGGAGCTCAGCCCAACACAAATTTGCTGGTCACAATACCTGGAGCAGAAGCAACGCATTCCACACAGCTGACAAAGTGACAGTAATCTGAGCCCACGAAGGTAATAAATTGAATTGCCCCGTCCTTGCTATTTCAGTTCGGATCACATTTCATCCTCGTATGTATTTTCAGATCTAGGTTTAACATTTTTTTACATTCTGCGACCCCCGCAGTCTCCCATCTTGAATGTCTGCTGGCTGCTTTCTTTGCTTAGGATGTAAAAAAGATAAATATATATATTTTTTTTAATTAAAGGCCGCTTTGCACTCGTGCATTGTGGCAAGGCATGCTAAAATGCGCACGTTAGCATGTCACAACACAAAGCAATGCAACTGTGCAGTGGGTTACATTGCCATTCATTTTGAATGTCATCCCAACATATTGTACAGTGGAGCCCAACACAGTGGGTTGGCAGTCCATTCATAATGTGTTGAGGCAGCCTATTTGTAATGAATGTACTGCCTTAAAGTGATTGTAAACCCTTACGTATACCCAGTGAAGTGACTGGCCTCAGGTGATACCAGAGATGCAACAAATCCTCCTACATAAGTTGTACCTCTTTGTCTGCAGTCTTCTCTTCTCCACATCCCTTCAAAGTGCTGAATTATAAAGCTTGTCTGAGAGTTCAGAAAGAAGGGGGCGGAGAGATGAAGGTACACACTGCAGTGCTTGGTGAGGAGAGGTCTGAGAGCTGATTGGAGGGAACTGACACATCCCCCTTCACACAGCAAACAGGAACAGAACTGAGGCTGTCAATCAGCTGGAGGTACTCCCCTGTCACCATTTATCTCTTGGTGTCAGAAAAGCTTGTCAGAAGTGATTCATGCTGATATCAAAGGAAAGGGGCAGCAGACAGAAGTGACACTTAGTGCTCTTAATTGAGACAAGTACACACTATAGAGGGATATGCTTTGGGGTAGAACTAGAGGCTGCGTTACTTACCGTACTCCCTGCTCTGACCAGCAATTGGCGCTCTTTTCTTGTTCCCGAAGCTCTTGTCTGTGAGTGAGCGGTCCCCTCTGTGTCATCATGTACGATGCAGGGCTAGTAACCCTGTGTTGTACTTGGAGGGGGGCAAGCATGTGACTGCAGCTATGTGTGGCTTAGTATTTCTCCTTATTCTGTACCCATAGACAAAAACAAGCATTTAACCCATGCAGTGTAGAAGATGGGGGCTGGAGAAAACCACTTAATAGGTATTTATTTATTTCAGGTACTTATATAGCGCTGTCAATTTACGCAGCGCTTTACATATACATTGTACATTCACATCAGTCCCTACCCTCTAGGAGTTTACAATCTAAGGTCCCTAACTCACATTCATACATATACCTGGGCCAATTTAGACAGGATCTCATTTACCTACCAGCATGTCTTTGGAGTGTGGAAGGAAACCGGAATACCGGGAGGAAACCAACGCAGGCGCAGGGAGAACATGCAAACTCCAGGCAGGTAGTGTCGTGGTTGGAATTCAAACCAGTGACCCTTTTGCTGCTAGGCTAACCACTACACCACTGAAGTATTCATTTGTTGTGCCAGGAGTTGGTCTTTAATAGAGACAAGTCTCTGGAATTTAAACTGAGAGTGTAAATAAACAATATTAACAACACAGAAGCAGTATTAAATTAAGAAAATGATTCTCTGCAGGCTTTAATGGTGTGAAACAACCACAATGTTCCAGGTAGCCATGTGATCTTTGCTTTGGCATTTGGTCACATGAGGGCGCTTGAGAGCAGCTTTTCTTTGATTCAGGAAAAGAAAACATTTTTGCTCAAACTTTTAATGTGACTTGGTAAAGCTGATGTGTCCTGTTGATACATGTTGATGAACTGGAGTCATCCTAAATGCTTCTGAGGAAAGTGACAAACAATGTTATCATTTCACTCACACATGCAACACCTATAAAGCAAATCATACATATAAAGAAATCCACAGATTCACCCATCCACCTGCTTACTCCTCCAACTAATTAATACCAATGATGAGGCACTATTCCTCCCACTAATACCAATGATGAGGCACTATTCCTCCCACTAATACTAATGATGGGGCACCATTCCTCCCACTAATAGCAATGACGGGGCATTATTCCTCCCACTATTACCAATGACGGGGCACATATTCCTCCTACAAATACTAATGAACGGGCACTATTCCTCCAACTAATACCAATGATGGGCACTATTCCTTCAACTAATGCCAATGATGGGGCACTATTCCTCCAACTAATACCAATGATGGGGCACTATTCCTCCAACTAATACCAATGATGGGGCACTATTCCTCCTACAAATACTAATGATGGGGCACTATTCCTCTCACTAATACCAATGACAGGGAACTATTCCTCCTACAAATACTAATGATGGGGCACTATTCCTCCCACTAATACCAATGACGGGGAACTATTTCTCCAACTAATACTAATGACGGGGCACTATTCCTGTAACAAATACTAATGATGGGGCACTATTCCTCCAACTAATACCAATGACGGGGCACTATTCCTCCTACAAATACTAATGATGGGGCACTATTCCTCCAACTAATACCAATGATGTGGCACTATTCCTCCTAAAAATACTAATGATAGGGCACTATTTCTCCAACTAATACCAATGATAGGGCACTATTTCTCCAACTAATACCAATGATGGGGCACTATTCCTCCTAAAAATACTAATGATAGGGCACTATTTCTCCAACTAATACCAATGATAGGGCACTATTTCTCCAACTAATACCAATGATAGGGCACTATTCCTCCCACTAATACCAATGACGGGGCACTATTTCTCCTGCAAATACTAATGATAGGGCACTATTCCTCCAACTAATACCAATGATGGGGCACTATTCCTCCAACTAATACCAATGATGGGGCACTATTCCTCCTCCTACTAACCACAGGCACCATGTAAAGTTTTTACTCCCACAAACCACCAAGAGGCATTTTCTACTCCCCCTGGCCACAGTCGAGGCCCCCTAAAGTATGAGGGACAGTAAACTGGCCCTTTGTTTAAAAAGTTTTGAAACCCCTGATGTAGAATAAATGATTAGTAAGGCAACCTGTGAGGGAGTAACAAATTTGTTCTGGCCTCATGCAAGGTAACCGAGACAAGCTACTACCACAAAACCATCCCAGTAGCAATTAAGAGCCTTTACTCATCTGGTGCCCACTCAGAACTGAAATATCAACTTTGGGTGGAGCTGACCTTTAAATAACGTCCCAGCTGTTACAGAATGAGTTTTATTTAAAGCACCGCCACTTCCCATCCTCTATACCTCATACAAAGGGCCTTATAGAATCCCATTGTCATGCCTCAGAAACACTATGCAGATGCAATGAGTAAGCCTCCCGCTGGCTGACAATGGCCGCACACTGATTTCCTAGTTGGGACATTGTCCACTGCGTATTTCACTTTCAGCTCCCTTGGCGGGGATTTAAAGTTGCAATACTATATCAAAGCCTTTTTTGTAGAGAGTCCATGCTGGCTTTTCTTCCCTCCACGAATACGGGGCTAGAGGCTTCGCTGAAATGAATGTATATAGTTAGCAGCTTAACTAAGCAGGTAAAGTGTTCATTAGGACAGGCTGAGTTAAAACGAATCATGCTAGAGAATAAACAAGCCCGATCATTTGTACAGTGTGCAATCTACACATCAATTATCCTGCTGAGCTAATTACCACCTCTCCTTAGCTGGGGTACCTAGGCATTCACACTTCTGTGCATCCGATCTCATCAATTCAATATTGATAACTTGTGCGGGCAATAAACCTCCAAGGTGAAAAGTGCCTGCTCCTGCTCGGTCTAATTGGAGAATAGGTACTTTTTTTTCTTAATTATTACACGTATTATTATTTATTATTTATTTATGAGTAGTTAGTACTTCCCTACCGCTCTCCATGTGCAAAATAATTTCTGGTTAGCTCTTGCTGTTATATTTAACAGGAGAGATAGTAAATCATTAATGGTACGGGAGTGGAAATTTTGAAATAAAAATATTGTGCTTAGTTAAAAGTCGGACAAGAATATCAGAATGGCCTTTTTTTGGGCCTGATGTGGCTTTTTTTATTTTTTTTTGGGCCCTAGGCTAGATAAGTAAATTAAAAGGCCCAATTCTATTGGATTAGATTTGATTATTAAAGATAATATGTGATTCCCGAGTAAGCAAGAAAAAAGGTTTCTTGTGACTTCATCTGGGTTCAAACTTGCAATAACACAAGTAAACGAATATATATATATTAAATAATAATTAATATAAAATATAATAATTATTAAATATTTAAAACCCAACTAGTTTTAGATAAAAAGATCCTCTGATCACAGGTTTCATGCTGTATATTCCACAATGTATTGTGGTGACCAGTATTACTGGGATTGAATGTGAAGGAAAATCCTAAATGTTGAGGTGTTACCACATCAGGAGGTGATGGGATTTCATTACTTTGTGTTTATGTGAAATTAAATGTAACAGTAGATAAAAACCTCTCTAATTGTGACAGACAGGAACATACACGCATGCCTTACTGTCCCAGTGACCCCCACTTTAATTTTTGTTCTGATATCCCAGAATAAATATTCTTAGATAGCAATAAAGACCTGATGTTCTGACCGTTCCACATGCAAAAGAAAAAGAAAAGTTTGGGCTATGATTGGGAGTTAAGATTTTTCTCAGTAGAACATTTGCAATAACTTATAAGATTTATCCTGCTCCACACAACCCTATGTGTCATTTGATTCTCATGTGCCGGAACGACAGGGCCCCACTTCTCATAGTTCACAGGCCAGTTATTCTCTTAGACGTGACTCAGCCCTGCTACCATCTATGACTATAAACATAACATAAAAGTTGTTTTAGGCCATCTTGGCATTTTCCAAAGAGTCTCAGTTCTGTGGTTTCACCTAGATGCCCTGGACATTGGCTCTTAGGGTAGCAGTTGATTGGGCAGGTTAGGAGATGTATACTAGTTGCTATTGTTCTCTAGAGTGTACTCCAATTATCTCCTTCTCTCCTGTTTTATATATACTTGCTAGATCAGAGGCGACCTGGCAAGGCAAGTTCATGGGTCTCTCTGTGACATTGGGTTGGTTTGATTCAACATGCATGTCTCTGAGGTCTGCAGTAGTCTAAAGGTGCCTAAAGAGAATGTGCGCCTTGAAAGCCTTCATAGATACAAACAGGTAATTTTTGAGGGTCTTGTTCAACCACCTCATCGTGCACATTCCCTCCACCATCTAGATTCAACATTACAACTTTCTGTCACTTTCCCAAACAACTCTACTTTTTCTATTTACAAATGTGGCCAAAGTGTTTGGGGACAACTGCAGTAATGTAATGGGTAAATGATGCTAAGGAGAGCATACTGACCATTAACCTAACCCCCCCCCCCCCCAAAGATGAAAACCCCCTTTAAGCATCAATGTCCCTGCTGGGCAGAGCTTTTCTTGTTAAGGTGATCATTCTCTCTTTCCAGTTGAAGGATAGATGAAGAGAAAGCTATTTCCTGTGGCTGATTTGATACCTGGTGGGGGTGCCATTCAGGTGACAGAGATACAGCCACCAAGGGGGTAGCAGATGTGAACTCATTATCATTTGAATACAAACACAGATAGGCCTGATCTAAAGCCTGGTCATCACCTGTACAGCTTTCTCTGTGATCTTTATCCCATAAGAGAGACCAGGTCCCCCCCCTCCAGACCTCTTTAAATCCCCGGACCTCCAGCTGGCAACACAGGGGTTTATGGCAGGGAGCACTCCATGCTATCTCCTTGCGCAGATGCCATTCATCCACATCTGACTGTACATTGATTTCTTTCTTTTCTTGGCCACTTTAATCAGGAGCAAATCCAAAAAAGAAGCTTTAACGAGAATTATGATTTATTCAGGTTCATCAAGGCATCTTTCCTTTGTGTTTTTCTCTTTGTTAAAAAAATAAAGACGCCAAGATCCTAGCAAATACATTTTAAAAAAAGTCTGGAAAGTCTAGGCCCATGAATATTGTTTAAAATATAATCAGGGCATTTGCTACTTAATCCAGAACTACCTGTCAGACAAGCATTCAAGAAGCCGGTGTTTTGCAGTTAGGACATGTCAAATGGTTTCTACCTTAAACTGAAGCAATAAGTTTCCAGTCATTTTATGGTAAATTGATATGAGAACTTAAAGAATTTTCATCTTTCATAATGTCCAGTTAAAATTTCTTATGAAGACTATACAAAGAGATGTAGCCCCCTGATTAAACCTCTTATGAGATCCAGCTACAATAGAATGGAACCTTATTAGCTGATATAAGTTATTGTACTACCTCACTGTATAAGATTGGTACTTCATATTATATTAAGAACTTTGTATGAAATATGCAAACTTTTACTTTATTGTCCCAATTTGTTTTAATGATACTTTTTTATGCCAAAGCATTAACATTAGACATTTTAGGTGTCATATCACAATGTCGCAGGTAGGCATTAAGATACATTACCAAAGGGTAGGTAGGCTTTGGATACAGTTTCAATGCAGGATTCAATTCCAAAGGGTAGGTAGGCTTTGGATACAGTGACAAGGCAGGATACAATTCCAAAGGGTAGGTAGGCTTTGGATACAGTGTCAATGCAGGATTCAATTCCAAAGGGTAGGTAGGCTTTGGATACAGTGTCAATGCAGGATTCAGTTCCAAAGGGTAGGTAGGCTTTGGATACAGTGACAAGGCAGGATACAACTCCAAAAGGTAGGTAGGCTTTGGATACAGTGCCAATGCCAAAATTAATTCAACTCCATCAGTACTGAAAGGTAGATACAGACCCATGTTTTTGGTATTGTGAAACTACAATTTAAAAAAGCCCTTTAACAAAGGTCTATCAGAGCATACTGAACATTGTAATTCCTCTACAACTGGTGAGCCAACAACTCGCCTTAAGACCAACTTGAACAAATCTTTCCACTTTGGATAAAGGTTGGGGGGTGGGGGAGGGTGGATGAGCCACCACCAATTTCTACTATATGTCAGTGAATGGTGGTGTAATTTCTACCCCTGGGTTCCCAGCTCCGCCCAATCATTACAAGGAGGTCTCACTCTTCCTATTGGATTTCATGTGTATGTTACAATATAGATATTACAGCAGAATCCACTGGGGTCTCTAATTGAAACTGGAAGCTGGTGAGGGATGCATCCATCTTGTATCTGCCTAAAAATAAAATGTCGCTTATGGGTGGACTGATCCTTTAAGACAACAGTGCGGCAAGGAAATGCAAAACGGCCTTGGAAATGAGAAAATACTGATATTAACCTCACTTTAATGTCAATCAGCTAAACAGTTTTTGCTGGATAGGACACTGTAGCAAAAAAGTATTTGTGGGAAAAAAAAAACCCAGCTAGGTTTGATGATTTTAATTAAAATGGCACTAAATAAAACATACAATGAAATCCCACATACGCATTGAGCTTTAGCGCTTAACATCAACAGTTAAAGAAAACAACAGCGATCAAATGACTGTTCTTCGGCATAATTACCACTCAGGTTGGGCTTAGGCATTATTAAGAGAATACGTAGAGTTGTGTTCTCCTGGCACTGTAATATGTTTTTGTAGAATTATAATTAATCTTACAGGAAGTGGAGGGATTCTTGCGGTATCAGATTGAAGCAATACGCTATATAGATTTATTAATGCTTTTAATCAGTTCTGGCAAAATTAATTTTGCAATGATTGCTTACATTGAAATTTGCATACGGTTAGCAAAGAGCCATTTATTTCAGCGGGGTTCTTTTTATTAAAATAGGACGCAGACACCCGCAGCGGCGAAACTTTCGTTGGCGCTTAGCGCTGCGGGCTTCAGACTTTTGAAAGAAACTCCTTAAAATGCACTTCCAACGATCGCCCTGTTCTACAATTGTTTTATTATTTCATTTTGTGTTGTACAAGCTGATCGGGTTCATTTTAAAACACAAAGTTTGCTAAAATATTCATAAAACAACTTTGCGGAGTGTATATTATGATACGGCCCTGAGCTAGATAAACGCAAGGGAAAATTTATATTTATGGCATCTCAGCAGATGACTTAATGAACTTTCTTTTGTTTTCTTCCTGTGAAAAATGAAAGGGTACACCTATCCAAAACTGATATTCCCACATTAAATGGGCACCGACCAATGGCATCATTTATGCAAGGTACCCATATATGTTTATGTAAAATGCCACTTTAATGTTTCTGAAGCTTTTCTGGGTTGTTTACCTATATAGACATTTAGTATTTTTTTATAGTTAATTGTACAACTATCCAAAACTCCTATTGCCATAGTGGATGGGCAATGACCAAGGGCATCACTTATGCAGGTACCTATATACGGGGGACAGTTTTCTGTAAATTGCTACCCCAACATTTCTGAAGCTTTTTCTTGGGGTCGTTTACTTCTATATCCCTGTAGGCCTTTTAATCGTTATTTGAACACTTGTCCAAAATTCATATTGCCATAGTAGATAGGCACCGACTAATGGCGTCACTTATGCAAGGTACCCATATACGGGTGACAATTTTTGTAAAATGCCACTTTAATGCTTCTGAAGCTTTTCTGAGTTGTTTACCTATATAGACATTTAGTCTTTTTTATAGTTAATTGTACAACTATTCAAAACTTCTATTGCCATAGTGGATGGGCAATGACCAAGGGCGTCACTTATGCAGGTACCTATGTACGGGTGACAGTTTTTTGTAAACTGCCACACCAACATTTCTGAAGCTTTTCCTTGGGTTCGTTTACCTATATAGACATTTTGGCTTTGTAATCTTTAGCCGAACACCTGTCCAAAATTCATATTGCTATAGAGGATGGGCACCAACCAATGACTTCATTTATGCTAGGTACCCATATACAGGTGACAATTTTTATAAAATGACACCTTAACATTTCTGAAGCGTTTCCTTGGGGTCATTTACTTTGGCCTTTTAATCATTATATGAACAGTTGTCCAAAATTCATATTGCCATAGTGGATGGGCCCCGACTAATGGCTTCACTTATGCCAGGTACCCATATACGGGTGACAGTTTTTGTAAAATACCACCTTAATATTTCTGAAGCTTTTCTTTTGAGTAATTTTCCTAGACATTTGCCTGTACACCTACATGTGTAGTAGGACTGAGAGATGCTCAGGCTTGGGGCAGCTGATGTCACTTGGACCTACCCATTGGGTCAAAAAACCATCATCTCAAGTCTAGACATAAAATGATCACGCCAATACCAGTAATTTATGGATAGCTATAATCATGTATATGGGGAGTCCACTGCAAGGGTGGCTTTCCCCTGCTGATCAATAATTTTCTGTTCTGGGGTAAGACAAAAGCTTAGTTTCTCCACTCAGGTTATAAATATGCATGCTCTGCCAACACCATCATACATATAGAAGTGATCCTTTCAAGGTTGGGCTTTTTGACTGCCATCACATACATGACCATCTTTGCTGTCTAGAAAGTGAATTCCTGTCCTAATGTAGTGATTATAGGTGTAATAGCTCTACACAATGACTAGATAAGCTGTTTAGATTCTCGCTTTTGCTCCTTTAATTGCTTTTAGGTGACTGAAGCTGATAAAAATCAGACAGCCAGGTCTGTTTTACAGTCACTGTAAACAAAGCTTGCACCTCATCAGTGCTGCATGTTATCAGGAAGGTAGGCCCCTCCTGAGCTAAGGGAAGAATGTCACCTCTGTGCTCAGAGAGCCTGCTCAGCCATATACCCTGGCAAGCATTATCACCTAGACCGCTTCCAAACAACCTCCTCCTATCTTCCACCGGAGGTCCTGTACTTTCAGCTCAGGGATTTAGATAAGTGCTCCAGGTCTATACAAACACATGGCATTGATAAGTATGTGAGTGTGAAATGTTGTGCAGCTTGGTGTTATCACGGTGGACAGTATAATTCTGCACCATGAGATAAAGGTGTTATCAGACTTTCACGTACTCAACACAAAAAAAAAAAAAAAAGAAAAAAGTTTGGACAGTTTAGAACTCAAGTTTCCACTTTCAGTTCTCTACCTTCCTGTAAGCAAGGCATAACAATTTTGATAATAAAAGACATGGCTGGATGTTAACGTTTCTCTAAATCCAAAACTTTTTTCAGTTTTAGATAAAGTAGAGATGGGTACAAGCCCTGTCAGGTTTTTCTTTTGTGTCCCATTGGGGGCACCTTTCTTCACTTCCTGCCTTCAACAGGAAGTGAGAAGAGATCTCTCCTAAGTAGGGGGCAATTATTTTCAACAGTTGTCAGATTTCCCCTCTATTTCTTAGGGATTTAAATGTGTTCCTTCCCAGCTCAATTTTTGGGCACTTTGTTTTTTTTTTGTGCTTTTTTTTTTTACAATGTAACTTTATGTAGATTGTATGTAACCTTCCTGCACAGGAAACAAACTGTTTAACCTTTCTCCAAAGCCCCTTTCATATGGGTGCCCTCTATTCTGTATCAGCAGGGTATCCTAGACCAGTGGTTCTCAACCTCAGTCTTCAAGTACCTCCAACGGGCTATGTTTTGGAAATTTCCCTTAGATAAAATAGCTCTTATCAATACCATATCATTGATATTGATTTAAAGCAGCTATGCAAAGTAAAGGAAAACCTGAATACATGGCCGTTGCAGGTACTTGAGGACTGAGGTTGAGAACCACTGTCCTAGACCAGAATGGCAATAGATGTCACATGTGTGTCATCCGTATCTGTTACAATTTTATCTCCATCTTGTGATGGAGGAAAAAGAGATCCATATAGACCTTAAATCGTTTATTACCCCAACACTTCATATTCCTGATATGTGGCTGCTGTACTATGTACTTGTATGATAAAGTATCCTGTTCTCTTTATATTGCTTCCTTTGTGTGAAATCCCTGGTGTTCCTGCCAGTCCCTCTGATTTCCTATTAAAAACTGACCACACTAAGGAGGAGAACACACTGTGGTCAGTTCTCTAGCTATGCTGGGAACTCATTGTGCTCTCCTCCAATGATCAGACTTCTCTTGACACCCCCCCCCACTGCACAGCCATTCACTGGGAAGCTCAGTGTGCTGCTGCTTTTTGTCCCCCAGCTCTTATGCAGCTGAGAACAGAGAGAATGTGATCACTTATAAAAAAAAGGGAAAAAATGTATTTATAATGTATTTTTATATCTATACAACAATGTTATGCTTTCCATTTCTATTTTAAACTGAACGTGTTGTTTTACAATGTGAAGGTTTACAATCACTTTAAGGGTGGCAGGATGTAAGCAGACATGCATCTACCTATATTCAGTCAGGTTCACAAAAGTAGACCTAGACCTTATTGCATTTGATTTGATGGACCTGATCAGACCCAGATGTGGGCGAATATAGACATGCTTGTGCCCTCTTACAACCGACCACCCATGGGGATATATTGCCGTTTCTTTGTGAGCCATGGGGCAAGATTAGACTGCCGGAATACCCATGTGCAAAGGGCCTAACATTACTGCTCTATGTTAACTGTCTTGTAGGCTAGAAGACGCTCAAAATACTGGCAAAAAATATTGGATTGTTGTAGTTTTTTATTCTGATAAAGGTTCGAGAATTTATTTTATGATCCAATCAAGTGAAACATTTTGAACATATCTGCTTTAGATTTACTGAGGGCCCCAAGGATGGAGTTAGAGGGCCTTGGACAATCAAAAAGAAAAATCTACCATTTCAACATGCAGGTTATGTGAGATTGTTGAAAAGGGAATCACCGGTACAAGTAAAAAAACACTCCCCGCAATTTTACCCGAATTTTAATTCTGACAGATTACATTTTTTACATTTTTACATGACTGCTATTAAAAACTTTTAACCTCAACTAACCTTCAAAAAGTAGAAGTAGACTTCTGGTTGATAAATAGTTTTTATTAAGTTTTTGCGTTCTTAGACTGTTTCAGACAGCTTGCAGTTTGATAAATAACCACGTCCATGTGTTGCACGGGTTAAATTAAAATCCAGCTGACTGTGTCATTTGTGTAGGCACCTTTCCTGAGAACAGTTATGTACCAGGGCTATCTGTCTGCTTATTGCCACACCCAGGATTCGAGCTGACAAGCGACTGTGCACTGCCCATGTCAGCAAATTCCACTACCTGAAAGGGATTGAGGGGGAGAGAGGAGCCCGCGGGAGGGGGCACAGACATGCACTAGTGGCACCAGGCCATGACAACTCTTTCAGCAGCCTGGAGCCAACATGAAACGTTGGAGAGAGCGGTGTCGTCAGAGAGCAGCCTTAATACAGATAAGAGAGGCTTGGCGTTTAGATACAGCACTGACGGAGACTGCTGGCTGGCCACAGCTCCATTTTTACTTCTACGGAGACTCCAGTTTACAAACACTTCCATTTAGATCTTTGCCTGTACATATTTTTTTTTTGGTAGCATTAGGCAGGTGCAGTGTCATGCGTCAACGTGCGTTTCCTTTGCGGGTTGACTTGCATTTGGATGCATGTTTTTAATGTGTTTTGGAATATAGAATTTTTGATTAGGGTTAATTGCCATGCACCAAGGCTTGTTAATACATGTTGCCTATTATTTTTATTAAGATGAAGTCGGATATATGCATTTTAGCATATTGCAACGTGGGCGATGAAGTCCATTTACACTGTTACGTTTTATTAACAATGCATTTGTCCAATTTCCACATAAGGAAAATAGTGACTGTTCCCAGCACAGAAACATGCCGCAAACACGCATCATGCTTGCAGTGTCATTAAATGCTAATGGAACCCCAAGCTAGGCTAGCGGGGGCACGCGCTTGCTGCGTGTTTTGCCATGCAACAAATGCGCTGCAAAGTCACCAAAAAGCAGGGTAAAAAAAGTACAGGAGGTTCTTTGGGGCATTTGTCGCACATAGGGCAGTCTATTCAAGTGAATGGGTTGCCTTATGAATGATCCACGTCTACAAGTAAAAGGTGTGCAAAAAAATGCAGGCAAGAACGCAGGATGTCAGTTCAGCCTCTGTGCATTGGGAGACCCATAGCAGTTAACAGCAGTGCATCCAAATGTATATAACCTTTAATATATATATATATATATATATATATTGATGTATATATGCATTTTGATGCAGTGCTTACATGTATCCTAACACGGCTCAACGTACCTGCTGTGAACGAGCCTGTGTTTATCAGAACGGATCAATGCAGGCTCAATGCAGGAGCACATAGAAAACTATTCTTTTCTGTGTGCCCTGCTCACACCATAATGCTGAGTTGAGTAATGCATGCATGCAAGTCTGCATTTTCTTATGCAGCACAGCACACGTCACTGCATGTCAACGCACCCCAGCGTGACGCAACATGCTGCAATGCATATCGCTGAATGTAATGTCTTTTTTATACGCCGTATACTGAAGTGAATGCACGTAAACAGGTAGTGGCTGCAAAGAGTCTGCAGGAAATTAAAATGTTACAAAAAAAAATGATACAAAATGGAAAAGCAAATGTTGCAATTGCAAACTAACTCTCATCCAGTTAGGGCACGCTCAGACTAGCTTTGGATCAGATGTTCGGATCACACTTCAGAGAGCATTTGACCAGCCGTGAGGAGGTGTTTTATCACCTACTTATCACCAGCTTTAATACCTTGAACCCCACACTACCCTACATTGCACATGATTTCAAGGTGCTTGCAGAGCAGCCTTGTTCACTTGAATGGGTTGCACTCTGTGGACGCTATTCCTGCTGAAAACAAAAGGGGGTAGAATTCCCGCTGTGGCCAAGAAGTAAAGCATCGTGGGCTGTGGCATGTGTACACCCCCTGCAACTGCCTCTGTAGCTAAAGATGGAATTATTGGGGAGGTGGAGCGGTTAAAAATGGGGCTTTACCATGGGGATGTTAACGCCACTCAGCCGCTAGCGTGAATGAGCCCTTTAGAGATTAGATCTACTTTCTCAAACATAAATAAGTACATTACCTTCACTTAACTGCAAAACGTAGCTTCTTGTGGTTAAGCTGGTGCTCTGGCTGAGGGGTCTCCACACTTGGTCCACAGGGAATATAGTAAAGTATAGCTGGCTACTTGGTGTCAGACAGTAAAATGTAGATCTTTATTTGCTACATAGTAAAATACAAATATAACAGACTAACGCATTTCAGCTGTAGCAGCCTTCCTCAAGGAAGCAGCCTGAGGAAGGCTGCTACAGCTGAAACGTGTTAGCCTGTTATATTTGTGTTTTACTATGTAGCAAATAAAGATTTACATTTTACTGGATGATACCAAGTAGCCGGTTGAATTTTACTATACTTTATTACACACCATAGGAACCTAAAAGTGATAAACCGCTAGAGATTTTTCCTGAAAATCGCCCATGCATTCCTGGCCTTTGCTTACACCACAAGACAGATTGCACATCTCTCTGCTTGGTAAAACCAAACACACAACTTTATACTGCTTTCCTTTGTCATGATAAATACGTTTGGTTACATCTTTGTGCGTTTATTCTATATTTATCGATAGGCTGTGTGTTCAAAGGCCAGCACTCTAGACTATAGTCGTTGTCACAGACAATAGGTTTGCAAAACTCAAGTGTAGATATTTCATTGGTGGGGGAAAAAAACATGTTCCTTCATGTTCGGGCATTAAACTGTCCCATAAGTGTGAAGAATGGAAACACTGAGCGGTAATTGTTATTTTATTCATAACTATTTTATTTGTTCAAGTAAGCCTAAAATACAAATTACCTTTACTGTATGGAAAATGAGCTTCTAATACATAGGAGGAGTATATAAAACTTCTCATAGTTAACCAAGACTTCATTTATCTGGTATCTTAATTACATGAACATTGTACTTACATCATACTTAACCTGTATATTGTACTTACAGTTACTAGCTGCTACGTTATGCTCATGTAAAACTTCGCCAAAAGGGGAATTTATGCTTTTCCGCCTCCTTCCTCCTCCTAACTCTTTTGGTCACTTTTATTTTTTTGGGGGGCGGGGGGATATATTGTTTTGACAGGTAACCGCTCCCACTTCTGCCCAGATCGTCTAGGTAATCCAAGCAGAAATTCGCCCCGCCCCATTAGAAAATCGAAAAAATTTTCTACTAGTGTATAGCCAATTTTAGAGAGGCCCACCTGACAGCAGACTGTAGAGGAGGATCCTCTCACTCAATGTGCAAGCAGTGGTCTCTCTGTAGAGGTCTCTAAAGCCACTCCTGAATCAGAGCTTGTGCCTTTCAATCAGTAGGGAGCATGAACTTTGCTGATTGCGGAGCTACAGGTCTGACTCATCAGGGGGTGTGTCAGGCTTCTTTAGAGATAACATTGCTTCCACCCAGAGAGCAAGGGTCCTTCTCTACAGTCAGCTGGCAGGGGACAGGCTTTTTTTACTCAGGCTGTGGTTGCTTTCTAAAGAAAACCAACTGTAAGACCTTTTGTTCATCTTTTGTTTTGATACACCTTTATTTAGCTGATTTAACCCATTGCCACCAGCAGGAGCCAGCCATTTAAAGGGGATGTGATGCCGGAGGTTGGTTGGAGGGGCTTCCGCTCGTTTGTTTATTGTGATTGGCTGCAGAGTGATGGTGAAGGAAACAGCAGAGGGCGCCAACTAAGTACAGTACAGTATATAGGAAGAAACTTTATTAAAAAAAAATCACAGGTGGCAATAATTTTCGATAATTCTCTGCGCACAGTGATGATGTAATCTGAAGCTGGTCCTACTGGCCCCAGATCATCAGCAGTTGACCATGAGCTGCTGGTGACAGCTCAGTCACAGCTCTGGAAGCAACGGTGGCGCGCACCCTAGAACAACACAGCAACTTATATGTAGCAGCTGAGCATCAAGGCCCACCTGCCATACTACCGCATATACGCACATAAAGGGGTAAACAAAAAATTAAATTGGTATTTAAGGTGCATCAAAGAGCAAAAAAGTTGGACTGAAGGATCAGCCGAAGATAAGCCGAAGCAGGATCTCATAACAGGCAATCATTGTTGTCTAATCAGTGAATAGATTATTTCTGATTGGTCACTAGGTAAAGTTGCACTTATCCTTCTACATTCTCCAGCTGTGCTGCGGAGGGTACGTCTTTCCGCGTTAGAAAGGAAGACCGGCACTTGGCAGCGACTGCCTCCATTGGTCAGCCCAAGCTTCATGGAACAATATTTTTTAATTTTGCAGGTGCTCATTGGAATGTTCTTATAATACTGACCTAATTATGCATAAGAAAAAAAGAAAACACAAAATAACCCATTCACTCCAATCATTTCTTGTCTTTTTAAATTCAGGAAGGAAAAAAAAAAAAAAAAACGGGCCTTCTGTTTTGTGAAAGAAATTGTTAGCTTTTATTGCAGCAAAGTAGTAGCTTCAGTGTTAGCGGGAAAAAAAAAAAACTGTAGCGATTTTATATTCCAAAGGTTTTGTGTGTATTTGGTTAGTTACAGTAATTATACCCAATAACTGACAGCTAAAATCACGTAGGAGAAAGCAAAGGCTGTTTTTCTCACACAGGCCCTGCTGCAGAACATCTGCTAAGAGATTTGCATATTAATTAACCCATATTAACTCTAATTATTCTGGGAAATTATCAAATAAATTGAATTTTCTAATTTTAACCTTTCTTTTGCTTGGCGCGTGGCGAGGTTTGGGGGGGACCCATCGGTCTAGCTCACCTGGGCAATGGGCAAAGTAGCTGCCCCCCACCTGCCGTTACCCCTACTCTTCCTTTGGTTCAGGGGGGCGGCCTACAGAGCTTTTGTGTTCTCCTGGTTTCTTTTTTTTTTTTTTTGGCTTCTGTGTACGCCGGGTCTCTGTACATTTGTTGTGAGGTGGAACATGTGTGTGTTTGAAAGCACAGATGGTGGATTTGTGCAAGGGTGAGGAAAGGTGGTACTTCGGAACAGTTGAACAAACCTCACTTTTTTTTTTTATTTCAGCCTGTTGTCCAGACCCGAGCAAATAAATGGGAGTTTAATTCAATTAGAGCCTAGCTTTAGTCAGGGCCTCATGACAGAAATTATTCAATATTTCCAGCTCTCTCCCCCCCCCCCAACCCCTACCCACCATCACCACCACCTCCATCGCATTGTTTAATTTACACATCGCTGCCTCCGTCCCCTTTGTGCCCTGTTTAGAGTGACCGTAATGCATTGAGCTTTTGTCTGGGCCGTGTCGCTGTCCCTGTCTGCTTTTGTCCATTGTGAGGTACCAACGATGGCGCTTTGGAAAACAGGAAGGTTTAATGTGACAGGAATGAACACTTGTCTGTTTAAAAAAAAAAATAGCTGAATATTTACAAATGCTAACTAGGCCTCAGTTTAAGCAGTCAAGAGGCTTGTATTAAGTTATCTTTATTAAAAGCTTCAATCCGAGGCCTTGTTTTGCAGTCAGAGATTAAAATACGTCAATTATGGCAGAGCCATATGGGATCATTTAGCAGTGTTAGGCCATATTTATCAAACTGACTAGAGGAAGAATAATGCTTTGGTACCAGCAACCAATCCAAGTCTTCCTTTTGTTCTAGCAGAGCAGCATGGGAAAATGAAGAGGTGAACATGGTTGCTATGGGTAACAGGCAAATCTTGATTCGGACATGGAAAGATAAGAGGTTGGAAGTGTTCCACAGCAGATCATTAATACTATCTCTTTATTGATAAGTGTTGATATCCAATGATAATTGTCCATCAGAGGATGCATTTTTGGTCAGTTCCATGTATAAAAAGAAAACTCTACCGTTAGATACATTCATTTTTTAAACATAAGATTGGCAATGGCCCATAGCAGGCCATCAATACATTTTTTTATTAAATAATGTTGGCATCCAACAATGGTTGGCCATCAGAGGAGGGCATTCTGGTCAGTTCCATGTATGAACAGAAAATGTACTCCTACACACTTTAAGTTTTTTTTTTTTTTTTTTTATGGAAAGATCTGAGGTTGACAATGGCACATAGCAGGCCATCAATACTAATTTTTTTATTAAATAGTGTTGACATCCAATGATGATGCTTGGCCATCAGAGGAGGGCTTTCTGGATAGTTCCATGTAACAACTGACAAATATACCCCTGGGTTCACACCTAAATGAAATGCAGCTCACAGCAGGGGTCCGTTGCATCCCTGTTCTCCGTTTCAGGGACAAATCTGCCTGAATTTTTGCCTGAATTCGGACCCAAAACCCTGTGTAATCCGCTCCGCAGCCGCCACAGAGATATGTGAAATGGCTCCATTGAGAGCCGGGCACACTCTCCTGTGATCCGAATTGGATGCAGGGAAACCTGCATGCAATTCACACTAGTGTGAACCCAGCCTAAGGTTTTTTTTTTTTTTATTGAAAGATCTGAGTTTGAAGTGGTCCAAAGCAGACAATGAATACACTTTTTTTTTTTAATTATTGTTGATGTCCAACAATGGTTGGCCATCAGAGGAGGTCTTGCTGATCAGTTCCATGTATAAACAGACATATCTACCCTTAGCTAGACCCCTTAGGAAACTTTATTTTATTTGTTTTATTACAGGTACTTATACACCACCATCCATTCACATCAGTCCCTGCCCTCAAAGAGCTTGAAATCTAAGGTAGATCTGAAGACACTGAGTTTTATTTTTTTTAGGAAAGATCTGAGGTTGGCTGTTGTTCACAGCAGGCCATCAAGGTTGGTCATTAGAGGGGGTCTTGCTAGTTAATTCCATATATAAACATGCATGCCCAAGTCACATCACATCCTAATAATATGTAGGGAAGGTAGTGAATAGATGCATGTGGCGAACTATAGGCATTTGACCTGGTTCTCAGACGGGGCTGATCAATCTCTTGGT
The DNA here is from genome assembly GCA_018402905.1 of Glandirana rugosa. Classification (NCBI taxonomy): domain Eukaryota; kingdom Metazoa; phylum Chordata; class Amphibia; order Anura; family Ranidae; genus Glandirana; species Glandirana rugosa. Next base: position 1,506,044 of record BLSH010330950.1, on the reverse strand, counting down.
CAGCCAACGGGCATCTGCTTTGGCTCTTCTAAGAGTTAAGAAAGCTGACATCTGATTGGGTGTCTGCTGTGGTTCTTATCATGGTTCTTAAAGATACTGTCTGATAGGCAGCATCTGAGTACCAGACACCATTGCTTATTGCAATACATTTGCATTAAGGAAAGAGGTTTGACTGCTATGGCTGGCCAACAGGGATGCTTTTCCTTCAAAACCTTTGTCATACCTGAACCTAAGTTGAATTAACCAAATAACGTCTTCCTTTTTGTTTACTGATTCCATTTGACTTACAACTGAACTAGTTTTAGAATATCTAGTTGTAAAATCCCACTTCTCTTTACTGGTCTGCAATGGGGTACCATTATATAGTTCATGACCTGCAAATGAAGGAGCTATTCAATTTACATCAAAATAAACCTTACCCCAATGGTCATTAAGAGCTGGCCTCTTGTTCCTTTTAGGACCACAGAGTACTTCATTTCCACCTTAATGGTTTGACCTCCCCCTGTTTTTTAACCATTCAGGTGATCAGCAAACCCCAGCTGACTTGTAAAAAAAAAAAAAAAAGCGTTCAGTGGAGATTTCCCTTCCTTGAGGTGATGGGCAGCAAGTCAGCCCTCTACCTGAACTTAACATTTGTCAGCAACAGCTGCAGCTGACAGTGGCTGGACACAGATTGCTGGGGAAGGAGCAAGATGAACAGGAGAAAATGTAATTTTCGCCTTTATGGAGGGAACAGAAGAAAGAAAGTTTTATTAAAGGTGGACTGTAAGCGCTTAATACCTCGGAGATATGTAAAGGTAGAAGATGAACCGCGTTCGACTTCAGGTAGGGCAATTTGTTGACACCTCTGACTTAGGTTGGAAATGAGCAGACCCTTAAAACAAGTCCTGTACAAGCATGATGGGAAAAATAGCTAATTCGTGTAATTGTTTAAGTTACTTTTTTCAATGAAGTGCCTTATTATATGATTTGTCAAAAAGATGGAAGAATCCTTTAAATGGTTTATGAAAGGTTTGTAAGAGAATAGTTTAGGTTGATGTTGGAATTTCAAAACTTTTACAAAGAAATGTTTGCATTTTATTTGACAATTCAATAAGTGCACACTTTCAGCTAAAATGATACATCTCTTGTTCAGTATACTATACGTCAACCCGTTATAGGCTGGCAATCAATATATTTAATTGTTAGCCATACATATTTAGTATTTTTTTTTACAATTCATTGTTTTTTGATGCATTTATCTGGAAATGTTTAATGGCCAATATCCTTTGTGTTTATACATGGGTGATGAAATGGTTTGTTTAGTGTTACAACCAGAAATCTCATATAGGTTATTTTATCCAAAATAAAATATGAATAATATCGTCATGCAGAAAAACACTATTTAATTAGACACTGTAATTGTTACATGTGCATTTGCCATTTCACCAAATTTATTAAACATAGTTAGATCTTAGTAAATGCTTTTTCAACTAAAACAATCCAGGAATATAACACGTATCAATTTGCTCCTCTGCCAAGTGTGAGTTTGTGAATTCATTTGGTGCAAATGTCCTTGATTAACATGTGATGCACAAAAATGTGTTTCACGTTTAATTAATAAAAAAAAAGTTTTGTAATCAGAACATTTAGTACATAATTTGCATTGATGTATAGGATTTTATTTTTGCTGTGCGTATTTCTTTTGATAGATAATATATTTTTATATGTGTCTCAGTTTGAAGTACCTATATAAATTAGAGGAGAGTGATAAAGACAAGTGATTTTCCGAGCTTTCGAGGTTGTTGGTTTCTTTGTCACGCACTTATTGTGTAATCTTTAACAGAGGAAGGTATTAGACACAATAACTGACACAAGGACAGTATCCTCATATTTCTGGCCATTTCCTTGTCAAGGTTTTTGAAGTCCAAGGTTTTAAAAACGTAACTCTAGACAAGGTCCCTCGTGGCGGATAACACCGAAACAACACTTCTGAAAAAGATCTGTAGAATAAACTTTTCCTAGCTTAGTTAGTTTGTGGAAATCAGGTAGGAATTTCAGACATCTATCACTCTGCTGATTCCGGCTATGATGGCCCCTTTTGACTTGCTGTGGTGTTGAGTTTTGCCCTAGTGCAATGGCGAGATCACTCCATAAACAATCAGGGCAAATTTACATGGTTGCATTTTAACACATTCATTCCAATGCAATAACATGCAGGCTTTCCATAATAAAGATAGTGTCTGTTCCTATCCCAATGCTGCATAAAAATACAACATGTCTGTTCTCTTCTGCGTTTCAGTGCATTTGGAGACACATAGAAGTCAACGGGATTGATTTACTAAAACTGGAGAGGGCAAAATATTGAAGTATAGAAAACAATCAGCTTCCAGTTTTTTTGTCAAAGCTTAATTAAACAAGTTGGATTTAGAAGCTGATTGGCTACCATGCACAGCTGTACCAGATTTTGCACCCTCTAATTTTAGTAAATCAACCCCTATATATTTTGAGTTAGGCCCGGTTCACACTGCTGAGACTTTGAAGCCGACATCCCAGCGCAACTTTGGCATGACTTGCATAACGTCTCTAACAGAAGCCAATGTAAGTCGTGCCAAAATCACACCAAAAGTAGCACAGGAACCTTTTTTCTGAATCGGAACAACTTAGAACACTTCAATGCAATTAATGGGGCACGACCTGTCATGCGACTTGTGCTCTCAAAGTCGCATCGCATGTCGCACCAGTGTGAGCCAGGCCTATTTGGAAGTGGGTATTAAAAAGGCTTGGTCAATGCCTATTAACTGTATCCACTACTAAGTCAAAAACACCTTGAAAACATGTATCACCGCTCAAAAGAAATGCATATTGACACCTGACAACTCACATGTATAATGCTATGACAAAAACCCTACCTCTGTGCACACATGGGTCCTCAGACAATGGTTGGAGTTATTTTTAGGCAAGATGGAGAATCAATGGAGTCAGATGTGCTATCTGGCTAGTGGTGCCTTACTAGGTAGTTTTGAAGAAAAATGTGTATTCTATGTTCTAATTAAGCAACAGTTTACATATTCTGGACTGCTTTATAGAACCATTTGAAGACTTGCAATTGCCTAAAAAAAAAAACAAGAAATAGTACATATAAGCTCTATGTAGAAAGTACCATGGTGGACCTCAGTGTTGCAAAGCTACAGTGCCAAGCATTCAGCTTGTATGCATTTAAGAAAGCGTATTTGCCAGCTATTAAGCATTGGTAGCAATTTTAATATGTTGTTTGTTTCTTGTCTTTGTGGATTCTTCCTATTCTGAGCCTCCTGCCTGTGCTGGCTTTGTTATCATAATGTGACCTAAGGATAGGAAGTCCCTCTTCTTTTACTCTTTGTGTTTATGCTCCATTCTACCTATTGTTGTAGCCAAGTTCAATGCATGTACATTCAACTACAATCGCAAATACAGGGCAAAGTGTTGTGCTAATTACTAAAGTACGTTTATTTACGAGACGTTGGTTTTGTACATTGCAGGTTGAGGTTTGGGCTGATAGCTATTGAGTGACAGCCAGAAGAGTTTTGGAATCGATAGGTGAAGTGGCCTCCCCACTCTGGGAAGCTTCCTGTTAATTTTAATTTCTCTTGCTGGTTTGCTGTAGTCACAGTTGTACATATGGGTTACCTTTTGTCTGCTTTTGACACCTATGTACTTACTGTACACTACAGAGAAACAGTTTAAGCTCTGTGATTCTATGCAGTACACATGATTGCATTTGGAAATGCCTCCCCAGGTATCTCAGAGGCTTTAAATTGTAACTTGTGGTAGCTTAGGATTGTGATGGTTGAGTTGCATAAGCTAGTGTGATGGTTGAGTTGCATATGCTATTGATTTTTTATATTTGTTTTAAGGTAACAATATCAGATTAATTTAAAGGGACAGTCCACCCAAAGCTGATTTTTCAGTTATAGGTGGATGATGGTAAGTTAAATCATCCATAAGCTTCTCACATATCCTTTTCTACCCCATGGTGTCTCAAACATCTTGTTGCATTTTATCTGTAATGTAATAATAATGGCAAATCCAACTGGCACCAGTGGATGGGAGGAGCTGGAAGCTCAGATGTCTGAGACCTTGCCGTTAAAGGGTGATTTATCAAGATGACATCCTTCCAGTAATTCATAAACAGTTGGTCTTGCCCATACATAAAAACCTTTTTTGATTCTATTGTGACCTCCTTTGATTAAACAGACATTTGCATCAACGAAAGCGGTTCATTTCCATTTGTCCTTCTGGCTAAGTGAACCTTTTCCCAGGCTAGCATGTAACATAAACATGTGAAAGTTACAAACCTATACTAAAATTTACTTTGAACACCTTTACGAAGCTCTCCTGGCATGCCAGGCCTTATGTAAGGGATTGCGGTCTGTATCAACAGAAGGTGATGACACAGGCAGAGTCTGGCCAATGGCTAATTACGGCTTCAGTTTCTTCCCCTTTTCCACAAACAAAAGCTTTACTTGGGAGACACATGTTGATATGAAGATTGCTCTTCCCTCCCCCAAGTTTCTCAAGGCAAAAAGTCAATCTGATCAATAACCCCCCCACCCCTACACACACATCCCCCCCATGCATTTGGAACAGATGCTTCAGTGTTCTGCAAGTGACAGAGTAACAGACGTCTGTGAGAGGGGGCTCACAAGGTAACACTGTTTACCCTTGTCACAGATAAAGGTTCAGCTACTTCAAATGTCAGACTAATTATCAGCAACACTTACGGAGTATTACAGGCCGGAATGCCTTCATAATTCCCTATAGCGGGGAGTGGTGACCCTGAAATGTCACACCACCAACGCCTTAGCCAGGTATTAATTAAAAGAAATAATCAAGGACCACCACACATAAATTGGTTGTCAGTGCAAAATCTTTTTTGATAAATAATAAAGCAATTTATCGTAATCTAGAGCTGTTACAAGAACTTTAGAACCCCCATCCCCCCAAACAAGAAAGGTATGATAGGAAGTCACGTGTACTAGCACACAGCTGGCTTCTGTAGTCTCATGTAACCTAAAATGGCAGTTGGCACAAATCATTTGTGTTAGATACCACATACCTGCTTAATGGAAAGATACAGGAAGGTAATTTTAGAATAATTTTCAAAAAGAGGAATTTATTTCTTAGCTTTACTGGTCCAGTAGCCATATAACATAAAGGGCTTTCCCCATGCAATGTATTGGTGAGACAAGGTTTATAAAACTGTGTCCTTACATATGGGACCATTGGCAGCTATATGTTTTAGGGGTGGGTTGATTGACTAAAGGATTCGTTTTTTTGGTGGTCCAGTCAACTTCTAGTCATTGACTATACATCCTTTGCTGTGTAATCTCGGACAGTAACTGCATGTCATGGGATAATCATTTTTCCAGCTGGATCTTTCAATGTTTCAGTTGACTTTTGTTGAGCTGGGTGGTGCATGCAGGGCTACCTTGGCTCAAATTTTGGTTGATTTGACAAGGATTGGCTGAATATTAAGCCATGTATGGCCAGCCTTATGGTATCCATGCGCAGGAACAAAAAAATGACCAACAGGCAGCTGTTAGAGAACTGGTTTCCTTTTGGAGAAAAGGTGATAATCACTTGTCAGTTGCCAAAATGTTTCCAACATATCTATATATTCTCTCTATAAAGTCCCAGCACCCAATAACCAGTCATTCTGATCTTTGGCAATACTTGCAATCTCTCTGTACTGGACCACCTTAATCGGAATCTCTCACTTCGTACTAATATGTGTTGTATACGGCAATCCTGAGATTATCTGTATGTGAGGCTGAATTCCATTGCATCAATTTCTTCTTTTTTACTGCTCCAAAAAAACGAGAAACATTTAAATCACGTCAGATCAGCATACCATGGATTAACAATATTCCAGCACACAGTTTAACCCAGAGAGCAATCCTTAATGCTTATCCTGTAATCGTAGGATTGTATGGCAGCCTTCCATCGCTACCTGTATGAAGAATAATTACGCCAGTATTTTTGGCAAGGCATCTAATGCCGCGCATTGTAATTAAGTTGTAAAGATTACTGTGAGGGATTGCTTATCAATGATGTTTCTGGCTATTTATCATTGCAATTTAGACTTCTTTTTTTTCCTTTCCTCTTCCTCGGTGATGCTTTTAGAATTTGTGTCTGTTGATCCAAAAAAAGAGCATCTTTCCCCTTATTGATTTAAGAAAAAGAATTTCTTCGGAATTCCAACTGTTTTGTGGTTTCCACCAAGCCTTACCCATGTCACACTCTGGCCATTTTTGTCTATGTGGATTTTTTTTCACTTGCAGCTCTGTTATAAGATGTTCTTTTTGAATAAAGTCAATCTTCTGAAAGTGAGCCTTTGCAACTACTAACTCTCTGGTTGACTCACGGTAAAGTGTTACAGATTCTGAAGAAAAGCAACATCTTCATGTTATATATTAGAATTTGTTTGACTTGAAGTTTTTGAAATTTGAGTTCCTTCTTACTTGGATCCATAACACAGCATGCATCGACATATGTGTTTACCTAATACATTTTGTAATATGTTTAGCTGCATGTAATAGATTTCGTTGCACGCATGAGCTTTGACTTGGGTGCAGAAGATATTAACCAGGCTGGAAAATTGATACAACCTACACTTGAGAGAGATGTAGTTTCCACCGTGTTAGCTTGTCACTGGCTACAAGAATGGGTTGTTATTGGACTTTTTTTTATTTATTAGAGGTTTTATATAATGCTAACAAGTTACATGATGTTTTACATATTGTACATTAAAATCAGTCCCTGCTCTCAAGTAGTTTACAATCTAAGATCCCTAACTTACATTCATACACATACTAGGGCCAATTTACCTTGCACCATGTCTTTGGTGTGTGGGAGGAAGCCCACACAGGCACAGGGAGAGCATGTAGACTCCATGCAGGTAGTGCCATGGTTTGGATGCAAACCGACAACCCCAGGGCTGCTAAGCGGAAGTACTAACCCCATAGACACTGGGTCTTGCACTATAATAGACAAAATGAGCACCTGTTTGATGTAAGAAGCAATTACAGTGTGCAAAGTGCCTGAAACAAGCCAAGTATGTACATATTTCATGACTTTGGCAATGGCTGCCACCCAGTTGTCCTTGGCATCCTAAGATAGGGTTTGTTTTAGTCAGGTCAGTCAATAATGCATTCTGCTTTGTTGCTATAGGTTATTGCATGCACCTTTTTGGCTTGTAAATAAGATGGTGGTACATGGGTAAGAACTTAAACCTTTCTATATGCCATACGTAGTCTCAAGCTACACGGGGGTGTGTAAGACCCTTCCAAATTCAAGAATGGGTACATGGTGGTAGAATAAATGTTCGGTTTTTCCACGTACGTTATTG
>BLSH010330950.1:1471839-1494369 GCA_018402905.1 Glandirana rugosa | reverse complement strand
AAAAACAGTACCCTCAGACCCCTGTTTTTCTAATGTGGCACGTATAGACGGGTATTATACTAGAAAAAAAAAAAAAAAGATTCACAATATTGATTGTACAAAGGTATATCTGGACCACACAACACGAACGCTTACTCTAGAATATCTCTCCTTTTTTTTTTTTTTTTTTGTCGATCTTGGGGCATTACCCTGCCTGAACTTGTTTAAACCCTCGTGGTCACACCTCTTGAAAAGGTTTTGTTCCGACCGTCAATTGGTATTCAAACCAGGTCAGCAGATACTGTTTGCTGCTCCTAGGACCGTTTTCATTTTAATTTGCACCTGTTGTGCAGTTGTTCAGAAGGCAAGTGCAGACTCGCAGATTATACAAAGATCATATTATGGGCAGATATGCACGGTGTAATCTTTTTGTCCCCAGACTCCCATGACAAAAAAGGAAAAAAAAAAAAATTCTGTCTTTTTTGTTTCTCTTTTTTTCCTCCCTGGGAACCTGTCAAAGCAAACAGATATGACTGACAAAAAATTTGTAAGTAGTCGTGATTCAAGAATTCAACCAAAAGCATTCTAATACTGACACACAATCCTTTTGGTTTTTTTTTTTTTTCTCTCTTCTCGCTTTCCTGCCACTTTTCCATAATCCGATCGCTGGCAAGAGCCACTTGAGATAGCTCAGTTGATAATTTAGGAGAGGGCGGCTTTATTAGATTCAGAGAAATCAAAATGAACCTGAAAATTGTTTTCTTTCTAACCCCCCCTCCCCATTCTTCAGTCCCCCCCCCCCCCTCGTTCCCATGATGTCATGGCTTGGACTTGTTTTTTTGTGCGTGGTTGTAGAGAGTTAGGTTAACGTATCTTGGCAATCCCATGTGTGCCTAACGGATGGTGTGTTTTTGTCGCTGAGCTAATGCCCTGTGTTTATTACGCTAATCTTTCTTGTCTGCTGGTAAAGTGGACAATTTATGTGCTATCATGTAGGCCGAGTTCCTTGTGAGGGCTGACTAATTCACAAACAGCCACCTTCAATTGAGTTCACAGACCTTATTTGCGGCCTGTGCCTGTGTGTTTTTATACAGCTGCTTCACAGTTTTTGGACAGGGAGTTGCATGGTGGGAAATTAAGTTCCTTTTATCAGAGTTTTCTTTTCCACATTGCTTTAAATTTCTTAAGAATTTCCAATTGAGGCCTGCTTCAATTCTAAGGGTAGCCATAGAAGAACAGACACGGAGACGACTCTCTGTCCTCTGTAGCTCCTGGAACAGGTTCTGCTTGTGCAATCAGTGTGCCCATCTGATTTTGTGCTTTCTTCCTTCTTCTCACTCTGAAAAAAGTTGCTCAAGAGTCGCAATTTCTTATCAAGCTTGGTCATTTCTGTGTGTTATCACAAACATTAGTGACACTTGATAGTACTCTTTATTGTCTACCTGACCAGTTACCCCATACATGACCAGTTGATGCAATCGCTTGTTCAGTTTCTGCATGAACATGTAGACTTAAGACAGATCTGAGACCATTTGATGACATAATTACTGGGCAGCTTTTGATGACATAATCATATCATAGTGATGACCAGGGGAGGGCTGGCCCAGGGGGTAGGGTGGCAATTGCCCCCCAGGCCACCCTAACTTACATTTAAAATGGCCGATGGTTGCTGCCCGCTCACACTTTTTTTCTCTTGTGGAGGAAGGAAATAGGGCCCAGGGGCGCAGCCATCAACTAACTGCAGGCCCAGGGCCGGCCCTACCATGGATCCCGCTAGGCCCATTGGGTGGGCATGGATGGTGAGCTGATTCGGTGGTTCAATGGGCCACTTGACTGGACTTGCCCCCCAGGCCTACGGCTGCCAACTCTCCCCTGGTGATGACATTAAGGCAGACAGCACCTCTCATTTGAGGAACTTATGGTTATGTGGGTTTATGGATTAGCAGTGCTTCCAGAGAAGGCAAGTCAATATGGTATACAAGCCACCTTAATTGTTTAGCGCCAATACTAGAACTGTTCCACCCTTTCAGTACTTAATTTAGAAACTTTTAACATCATTAAAAGAGCTATTTGGTAACATTACCACCATGAGATTTTCACTCGAAGTTTATGTTATCCATGAGCCTTCCCAACAGAAAAATGTCCACCCCTAACCACTGGTTGGAGTTTGTATGATATGACACATGATGCCAAATATATTAATAGACAACAAAGTGGTGTTGGGATTGTTTTGTAGTGTTGACCATTTTAGGCGCTACATTGTTCTAAATTGTATGTTTCCCATTTGTTTTGCAGTATTAACCTACGACAATGTAGTAGACACGGGTTCGGAGACAGATGAGGATGACAAGCTCCACATCGCTGAAGATGACAGTATTATTACCACATTGGACCAGGAAACAAGTCCGGCTAGTATGCTCAATCATGAGTCTTCACCGCACGCCAACCAAGCATTACTGGCAAGAGAAGAAGAAGAAGATGACCTGAGGGATAGCGGGATAGACCACAACTGGCACAACGATGATCTTCTAAAAGCTTCCATAGATGGTTCTGGTAAGTGTAAAAAATGTTTTTTCTCTAAACACGACAGAGTACTTGGCTTCATGTGAATGGATTTCTTTTGTTGCTAGTAGCGACAAATGAAACTTCATTCATCCTTTTTGTTCTTCATGTTGAAAGCTTATGTATAATAGAGGTAATATAGCTCCTCTCACATGTTTAGGTTCATTCAGGGTAAAGCAAACATGTTACTGGATAGCGCATCCTCTCTGCCGCTAATACTTCCCTTCCCTTGGCTAGCTCTCACCTACGCTCACCCACTGGAGTCCTGCAAAGTACCTGGTAGTTCTAGGTAGGGGAGAACACATGACCCTCTTGCCTTTCTCCCATGATGCAGTTCTGGGTGCCTGCACAGCCAATCATCATCATCATCATTGATAATGTAACTGGCACCTGGCCCATTCTCAGACACTTGCAGCAGGCAGGAATGAACCAAGAGAGTACACTGCATGGTGCATTAGCCATACAGTGAACATAGAAAATAAAGGAATTTCTAGGGGAAAGGGTAAGAAGTTTTCTTGCCAAAATAGACCTTGCATGTCTCTTCTGCCAAGACCTCTTAGAAAATTTTTAAGTAGAGTTTAATTCCCATTTAAAGGGTCAGATCAACCAAAACCGATAATTTTGTTTTGAGGAGATGCTTGACATCTAAACTACTTCATGGTATCCCTAAGAGACCCCAGGGGTGAAAAGTACTCTTATTAAAACCTCAGTTTTGCAGATATTGCCCAGTCCTTATTGGGGTAATTCTTTGCTTCCCGCTTTATTTTTTAATATGAAGGAAACAGTGAAAAAGGAGGAAACATTCCAAGTTGGACGGGACTAGCCAAAATACCAAACTTGACTTGTCACTGCTGGAATTCCCAAGATATATATGACAGGGTGACACTCACGTCAGACTCCACCTATAATGGAAACATCGTATTTACATGGACCGACCCTTTAAAATATGATCACTGGCAGTGCAGTTGTTTACTTAGTTGGTTTAAGTGCTAGTTTTATGACCTTAACTCAGTGATCCATCCCAAAGGGGTCTGCCATTTAAAATCTAAAAAGCAGTTTGCCGTTGGTCTGGTTTATTTTTTATGTCAAATGAATAACTAGCAGCATCTGTATCCGAGCTTCCAAACAAATTATAAACCGCTTGTTAAATATGATATATATATATATATTTTTTTTTTTTCGTGAGTCAGAAGGGCTGAACGTTTTCAGAATCTCACATAAACATTTATCGTCAAAAGCTCCAAGACCTTAAGGTTGCAGGTTTTTGACTAGGGGGAAGCTGAGCTAAAGATGGTGGAAAGATAAATACGTTTAATTAGGGGGCATAGGATGATCATTAAAGGAAGTCTGACTGCTGTACAAGTCATTAACAATCTTAAATGAAATTTTTATTTTTATGATAGCCATTTACATGTATAATAAGACCCAATGATTCTTGGGACTCGGGTGACAGAAACTGAGTGCGGCAAGAAGCCTTGTATGACATACCATTTAAATGAGCTGGTGTTAGCTATTCATATTTGTTAATGAACTAGATAGTCGCAGCCATAAGAATGAATGTACTGATGGTTTAAATTTTAATATCTAGAAATCAAGGGTAAGGGCCAATTACTGAGATTTTTTACCCTTAAAGGAATAATTAATAGGGATTTAACAAATGCAAGACTTGAAACTTCTATGGAAAAAAAAGTAACTTTTTTTTTTTCATATTAAAACTAACTTGTATTCAGAACATTGCAGACAGGTCTAATTATACTATCTGTCTGCATTTATTTAGCCCGGCCTCCTGAAAATGTAATTGTCAGCACAAATAGTTTACCCCCTTTAAATAAAGTTTACATTCCTGCTGTACTGAAGAGCTTCCATAGACAATTGCAAGACTAGGAATTTTTGCAACCCAGAAGAGGGATTTGGGGCAGCAGTGATATCTTCATGGATTAAAGTGATTCTATAGGTATTTTTTTTTAAATAACAAACATGTTATACTTACCTGCTCTGTGCAATGGTTTTGCACAGAGCAGCACCCATCCACCTCTTCTTGGGTCCTCTGCCGGTGCTCCTGGCTCCTCCCCCCCACCGAGTGCCCCCATAGCATGCCACTTGCTACAGGGGCACACATGTGTGCTCGCTCCCAAACCGGCTCTGTGTGCCTATAAGGCACACACAGAGAGTGGCTCGGCCCATGCTTCCTCCTTACTTACTGTGATCAGTGGTGGCTGATTGTTTTTTTTTTGGGGGGGGTGGCAAACAATGCACCCACAGCCAACCCCCCCCCCCATGGGCCGGTCAGGTCAGTCGCGTCCCCCTCCCGCGGTCAGCTCATCAAGCATACAGGGCTTCCCTCCTGGGCGATGGGCGGCGGCTTCTCGTGCATCTCCCCACAGCAGCCGTGCATCTCCTCCCTCCTCCTCCTAGGCGGCCAATAGGATCGCCTGTCCTTTCAGCCAATCAGGAGCCGGGTCTCAGGACCCGCTTCCTGATTGGTCAGGAGGAGAGTCAGTGTGACAATAGTGAATATTCATTCGCTATTGTCACACAACTGCGCCCCAAGCCCACCCTTTTTTGAAGTCTATTAGAGCCTCTGCCTCTAATCACGTGCGTAAAAAAAAAAACCCCATTGGAATCCATGCGTCCTGAGCCCCGCATGTAGATTAGGGGGCCGGATGCATGAATAGGGGGGCGCCCCTAAGGAATGGGCCACCACTGGCTGTGATTAACAGCAGCAAGAGCAAGTGGCTTCCACTGCTGTGTCTGAACCAATGAGGAGAGAGAGCCAAGAGAGCCTTGGCTCTCATGCGCATCGCTGGGTTGAGATCAGGCTCAGGTAAGTATATTGGCGGGGTTCGGTAGGGGGGGAGCTGCTTTCAGAAGTTTTTTTTACCATAATGCATGGAATGCATTAAGATAAGAAAACCTTCTGCTCTTATAACCACTATAAGCTGTCTATAGATGTACTGAAATTCACCCGGTTCAGCAGGGGCCAACCGAATTTCGATCCCTGTGTGGCCACCCCTGTTCAACAGAAGTTGATCGTTAGATTAGCCTTCTGTTAGATTTAGATCTAAGAAGATATAATTCTCATGCAGCTGGATTTTCCAATTACGCATTCATGCTCCAGGATGGGGTGACCACTAGAGCAGCAAGACATCCCCATCGGGGGTTACAGTGGCCCCAAGAGTAACTGTGTCGGTGAAATTTTGCCACGGTTGTCCCCAAGGAATATAAAAAACTAGTGGATGATTCGGAGGACCAAAGGTGACCAAGGTCCTTCCATTATGGGCTAAACTGACTTTAATGTATCAGTTTGAAGTACTGTTGGAAACAGCTGGGCAGTGTAAGAGTTAACTCCTGAGAAATAAGGAACATAAGTAATAAGGAACATTTGTGCGTTTCGGAAGTGCTTATCATCATCTGCAACTGATCAGTGTTTTTTTTTCCATTTTCTTTATTGAAAAGGAATAGAGTCCTTCAGCTCATGTGCGTCACTTCCAATATTTGGCAGAGTCAGGAAGAAAGACTGAAGTGACAAAACCACTCCTCCGTATTCTCACTTTCTATACTTTGGCCTTTGTTGGGAAGGGTTAATAATTGACTCCACCTGACTTCTTTAAAGCTGAACTCCGGGGAACACAAATACTTTCTCTTGCAGTTGAGCTCCCCCCACAATTCAAGAGATAAATACTCGTTTATGGGATAACGAATGAGCCACTTTTATCTACCTGTACCCCCACACTCACAGGCTACCTCCAGGCTGCTGGGCTGGTCTCCACAACCTCTTCTCCCTTGTACCCCATTAGTCACAGGTTCTCTAATGGAATTAAGTACAATGAAGGGCCCTGTGATGGACATGAAGACGCAGGGGGACAATCCACAAGCTGGAGTGTAGGGAGTGCTGCCTGCTGGGGAGACTGGGGATCAGGTAAGTATAATTGCTTTTTCTGATACCCTAGACATAAACATTTAACCCTTGCAGTGTGGGGCAACCCTACTCCAAGGGAGGCCTTTTGTTTTCCCCAGAGCTAGGCCTTAAAGCTGAACTGAAAAAAAATATATACAAATATATATATTAATATTAAAAGCAATTGTGTGTTCCTTTAAAAATAATTACATGGAACCAGTATAAGTACCCGAATCTGTCCTTATCAGCTTCCTGTAATCCTCTGCACAGGAGGCTGGCAGAGACAGGGAAAGCCCTAGGAGTCAATCGGAAGTACCTGAATCTGTCTTTAAATCAGCAATCTATCTTTATATCAGCTTCCTCTAATCCTCTTCACAGCCAACAGGGAGAGGTAGGGGAAGCCCTAAGAAGCAATCCGAAGTACCTAAATCTGTCTTTATATCAGCTTCCTGTAATCCTCTGCACAGCAGACAGGGAGAGATAGGTGAAGCCATAGGAACCAACCAGGAGTACCTGAATCTGTCTATATATCAGCTTCCTGTAATCCTCAGCACAGCAGACAGGGAGAGATAGGGGAAGCCATAGGAACCAATCAGAAGTGTCTGAATCCAGTGGTGGCTGGTGCTCAATATATTGGGGGGGGGGGGGGGGCAAACCAACGCCACCCCCCAACCCAACCCCCCTGTGGGAGACGGACAGGAAGACTGTACCCCACGCCCACACTTTTTTTAAGCCAATTAGAGCCTCGGGCTGTAATTATGTGCTTCCAAAAAAAACCCCATTGAAATCAATGCATCCGGCGCCCTGTATGTAGATTAGGGGCCAGGCGCATGGATCAGGGGGGTGGCACCCCTGCGCAGGGCCGGATTAACATAGGGGCTATTGGAGCTGCAGCTCCAGGTCCCTTCCTTAAGATAGGCCCAACCCAATGTGTGAGTGAGTCACTAATACCCAGCCCTGCTCTGTATACAGTGTACACATGACTGATATGTAAATTGCTTCAGCATATTTAATTTGTTTTAACAAAAAATTGGGCTGCATTTTCATTTTATTTTTATCCATAAAGAGGCCCACCAAAATCCTCAGCACCAGGTCCATGATGCTCTTAATCCGGCCCTGCCCCTGCGCCCATTATGGACGAGCTGACACTGCCTGAATCTGTCTTTATGTCAGCTTCCTGTAATCCTCTGCACAGCAGACTGGGAGAGATAGAGGGAGCCCTAGGAGCCAATTAGGAGTACCTGAATCTGTCTTTATATCAGCTTCTTGTAATCCTGAGCACAGCCGACAGGGCGAGATAGAGGGAGCACTAGGAGCCAATCAGGAGTACCTGAATCTGTCTTTATATCAGCTTCTTGTAATCCTCAGCACAGCCGACAGGGCAAGATAGAAGTACCTGAACCTGTCTTTATATCAGCTTCTTGTAATCCTCAGCACAGCCAACAGGGCAAGATAGATGGAGCCCTAGGAGCCAATAGAAGTACCTAAATCTGTCTTTATATCAGCTTCCGGTAATCCTCTGCACAGCAGACTGGGAGAGATAGAGGGAGCCCTAGGAGCCAATAAAAGTACCTCAATCTGTTTTTATGTCAGCTTCCTGTAATCCTCAGCAAAGCAGACAGGGAGAGATAGAGGAAACCCTAAGAACCAATCAGAAGTACAGTAATCTGTCTTTATATCAGCTTCCTGTAATCCTCTGCACAGTAGACTGGGAGAGACAGAGTGAGCCCTAGGAGCCAATCAGGAGAACCTGAATCCGTCTTTATATCATCTTCCGGTAATCCTCTGCACAGCAGACAGGGAGAGATAGAGGGAGCCCTAGGAGCCAATTAGAAATACCTGAATCTGTCCTTATATCAGCTTCCTGTAATCCTCTGCACAGCAGACAGGGAGAGATAGAGGGACCCCTAGCAGCCAATAGAAGTACCTAAATCTGTCTTTATATCTGCTTCCGGTAATCCTCTGCACAGCAGTCAGGGAGAGATAGAGGGAGCCCTAGGAGCCAATAGAAGTACCTGAACCTGTCTTTATATCAGCTTCCGGTAATCCTCTGCACAGCAGACTGGGAGAGATAGAGGGAGCCCTAGGAGCCAATAGAAGTACCCGAATCTTTCTTTATACCAGCTTCCTGTAATCCTCTGCACAGCAGACTGGCAGAGACAGGGGAAGCCCTAGGAGCCATTTAGAAGTAGAAGAATCTGTGTTTATATCAGCAATCAGTCACACCTAAATCCATCTTTATATCAGCTTCCTGTACACGGTTTACATATACATTTCAGCTGTGTATTTAGCTGCTAGCCGGGAGTTTGGTCCCGCCAGCGTCGGTGGGCATCCCAGGCTGTGAAGGGTTAACCCATGAGCCGGTTGCGCCATCCAGTCTGTCTGACAGCTCCCCTGTCCTCTCTATCCATAATTTTATTTTACTATTCTGCAAAGCTAGGAGAGATACTTTGCTTTTACCTGTCTGCTACTAATGACTGGTAATGATTTATAGGGGTTTTTTTTTTATTGTGCTAAAAGTGCTCAGATCTGGTGCCACAAAGTCTAATGTAAAAAAGATTGTGTCTCCCCCACCCCACCTCCACCTCTGCCGAAATCACGCCTGGCGTTTATTCTGGCCAGTAGATAGAACGCTTTTTTTTTTTTTAAAAGATTTTTTTTTTTTTTTTTTACTCTCGTCTTCCTTTGCCTCATTGCTAAAACCTGCTCCGCAGACAATCCTTCTAATTCTAGAGCGGCTTTGTTTAGCGGTGTTTTATCCGTGGTGCCTGTCTGTCTCTCAGGGCACCTCTGCACATAGTTGGTGTATGAGATAACCCCCCCTTCCCTTCTGCTTACTCTGCCATACTTTCTCCTTCTTGGTCTGCAGGATGCAGGGGTTTGAACTGAAGAAGGGGCTGAGCAACTTCTGACTGTGCTTTTCCGGTTCAGGCACAATCAAAGTTTTGTGCTCGCCATTGTCCTTGACATTCCTTCGTCCCACAATAGGGTGGACGCAGTGTGCTGAAATGCTTGCATGACATCATTATCATCCGCTTAAATAAATCACCTGCCTTTGGCCTTCTTCTGCTTATACAAGGATTCCTCCACCGGGAGGGAAGAAAGTGTTCTTTATTTTTACAAACCTTTATCCCAGAGGGCGACAGGAAAATGCTAACTTTTACTCTTGTTTTCAAAATAAATACGCGCTGCCCTATTAAACGGCGGAGAAAAAAAAAAGTGGGAGAGAGATTTTATAGATTCCCAGCATGCCGCTGGCACACCTGTCAGGAAAGGCATTTGGGTGAAAGTTTTCAAAAGTTTGCACAGTCTTGGATAACTTGGCCTAGCGTTACAGATATAAAAGAGGCGGATTAATGCAGCTCATTTATATTTTATTACATTTTTTGCAACACCCGAATTTGATTCCCCGTACACAGGGCTGGCCCAAGACATTGTGCTGCCTGGGTCCAAGAAAGAATGCTGCCCCCCCTCTCAAAAAAAAAAAATCACGCTCACCAAAAGGCCCCCACATCCATTATTTTATATCATGATAAAAAAAACTAAAATAAAATTCATCAGGAAGTCAGATTTACATGCAACAGCACCTTTTCTATATACAAAATTGTATGACATTCCATTATGTATATAGACAGGCTAGGGCAGTAAATGGACAGGCTAGGGCAGTAAATGGACAGGCTAGGGTAGTATATAGACAGGCTAGGGTAGTATACAGGCAGGCTAGGGTAGTAAATGAACAGGCTAGGGTAGTATACAGGCAGGCTAGGGTAGTAAATGAACAGGCTAGGGTAGTATATAGACAGGCTAGGGTAGTATATAGACAGGCTAGGGCAGTAAATGGGCAGGCTAGGGTAATATATAGACAGGCTGGGGTAGTATATAGACAGGCTGGGGTAATATATAGACAGACTAGGGTAGTATATACACAGACTAAAAAAAAACAAAAAACACATTATAGTTCTATTGGACCGTGGGATCCGGGTCCATACTCCGCAGGCTGCCCTCAGTGCTTCCCCTTGGACTGGTTCATACACCACTTCATGCATCCCCCTGTGTATATGGTTTGATGTACATATATGTGTATAGTTTCCCACTTGTGCCCTTTCTCCTTATTCTTCCCTTCCACCCTCTCATGTCAGTTGGCCCATTGTAGTAGTCACCATATACATTTTATGCCTCGACCCATTTATGCATTGTCACTTGCCTTTTTTTTTTTTATTTATATACACAGACTAGGGCAGTATAGGGGCAAGCTAGGGTAGTATAGGGGCGCGCAGAGTGGCCCGGGGGCAGTTGTCGTCATGACACACAAAACTGCTGGACAAAAAAAATCTTGGTTGTCAATTTGCTGGGTAAATAGAAGAGAAGGAGAGGAGGCTGTGGTTCAGTTTGCTGCCCCTCTCAAAGTGCTGCCTGGGTCCATTGGACCCACTGGGACCCATGGTAGGGCCGGCCCTGCCGTACAGCAGCACAAGGCTGGAAAAGGGAGGGGCAGCACTGGGAGCCAATCAGGCTGGCTGCAAGCTAATAGGAGGAGGAAGCAGAGTAACCTCATCAGTCTGCTGCTGCTCCATAAGCTCTGGTTTTAGAAAAAAAAATTCTATCCAAATATGTATTCTTAAAGTGATTGTAAAGGTTTTATTTTTTAATACCAAACATGTTTAAAGCGATATTAAGGCTCGGTTCACACTGCAGCGATGAGGGAACCCTGCTAATCCCACATCGCTAGCCTCCCGGCGGCAGTTCACACTGCCCTATGCAAACTGAAGGGAGGTGTCAGTACATTAATAACGACATCCCCTTTTCAGTTCGCATATCGCAGTGCAATCTGCAAACTCGCACAGAAATTGGATCGCATGGTCTGAACCACCATGCGATGCGATTCTGACCCTGCGAACAAAAAGGGTCCTGTGCGAGTTTGATCCGATTGCGATGCGATCTCAGCCATACAATCTCTATGGCTGAGATCACATCACAGAGAGATCGCATGTGACTGTCAATGCAGTGCGGTGCGAATCACATCCAATCTCTCAGATCGGATCAGTGTGAACCGTGGCTAAAGTCTCGTTTTTTTCATGCTTTTTGTAAAAATAACAAACATGTTATACTTACCTGCTCTGTGTAATGGTTTTGCACTTAGCAGCCCCAAACCTCCTCTTCTCGGGTCCCCTGCCGGCGCTCCTGGCTTCTCCCTCCTGCCGGGTGCCCCCAGAGCAAGCAGCTTGCTCTGGGGGCACCCAAACAGGCGTACTCCCGATCTGCAGCTCTGCCCTGCCCCCTCTGTCTCCTGATTGGCTCACTGGCTTTGATTGACAGCAGCAGAAGCCAATCAGGAGTGTGAGTCCCAAGAGAGACAAGGCTCTTGTGGACATCGCTGGATCGAGAGGGGTCTCAGGTAAGTATTAGGAGGGCTGCAGCACAGAAGGTTTTTTTTACCTTCATGCATAGAATGTATAAAGGTTAAAAACCCTGTGCCTTTACAGCCACTTTAAACTCATAAGAGCTTGCAATCTAATAGTTTCCACAATAATGTTCAATACTGAAACTACCACACAATCAGAGCCAGATTTACCATTAGGCACAGTAGGCTACGGCTCAATTTTGGCCAATTTAACAGGAATCATCCAAAATTCATCCCTACTAGCACAAATCCCTCCCCCCGATCCCCTTTCATAACACAAATCCACCCTCCTAGTACAACCCCCCCCCCCATTCTAGCACAAGCCCCCAAATACCCACTGCGCCCGGGGCAGCCACCCCTCCTGCCTACCCCTTGTCCCAGCCCTGTATGAAATAGAGCTGGAAGTGTAAGGGTAACCATAACTCAGTAAGCCTAGGTTCACACGATCCCTGCATGTTTCCCGCCCCTTGTTTGCAATCCACTGCGGGTGTCAATACAAACTTAATGACACCCCAAAAGGATCCCAAATGCAGCGCAGTTTGGCCTCACTGGATCATCTCATGTGAATTGCACTGGAATGAGATGTGGTTCCTTTGCAATTCACATGCGGGTTATAGTGTGAATTGGGGCTAAGAACAAGCTATGCTCATGTGAGATTATTGGTTTGTTGCTAAAGTGCTAGAGGGCGATAGTGAACAGAGTCCATCTTTCATGGAGAAGAGCAGGGGATCTATAATACCATGTGTGCTGATGCCAGTGTTGGGTGAGCAACACTGTAGACCCATACAAAGGTGGGTAGATACCCGCTAGCTTGTGCTTCTCAGGGGGTATCTGCCTGCAGAATCTGCTGATAACAAGAGTGGATCTTCCTTCAAACACTTTGTTACAGCTGGCCATACACATTGTTATCTGACTGTACAATCTCGGCACAATCTGCTTTGGATTTACCAACAACGGTGTGGTGTGAAGACTTGCATAGAGGATCCATTCATTGTTTTATCCATTCACATAAACCTTCACATTGCATAGTTGTTGGTAAATGTAAAGAACATTGTACAATCAGATTAAAAGGTGCGTGGTTAGCCCATTCACATTGATCTGTATCGGTAATGCAAAATGCAGAGCATCTGCAATACAGCACACCACTGAGCATGTAGTGTTGGTTGCGATGTATTGCATTGGGGACAATGCAGCGATGTGTTTTCTGGTGATTTGCGCTGCCAGCCTATTCAGAATAAATGGGTTGCCTTAACACAAGGAGTCATGACTCACAAACACATAGTGAGAATGAGCCCTAAATCTCAGCGCTAACTCCTATTCTTCAATGGGTCATGAAAATTAACATGGACCTAGGGCAATCAGTGGCTGGCGGGTGCTGCAAAAGCAATTTTCCTACCAATTTCAATCCATATGTCATCTGGAAGGGATCCAAATATGTGAACTTCTCCTTACTTATTCACACGTAAAAACAATGAGGAAGGAAATACAGAAAAACTTTTAAAAAATGACAAACATTGTGCAAAAAAATAATAAAAAAAGAGAATTGCTACAAATTGTTTTTCTCACTGTGTTTGAGCTGTGTACCCTCAGATGGGAATCTTGTGACTCTTAAGTAGCAGAAATCACATGAGATGAGTAAGGGAGAAGGACATACAATAGCTATATTTATTCAACCTTCTCGGAAATACCTTGATCTAATTACTTGCAAAGATTGATATAAATATGGGAGGCTGGAAACACTTTAACCCCTCTCAGGATGATTGAACTCAGAACCAGGATTAGCCGCTACCTGGTTTTAACTTTCCCTGGGCAGCGTTTGCTAAATGCAGCCTTATCTGTCAAGGTTCTCCAACACGGCTGTTCCTGTTGCTTGTGAAGACCAAGAACATAATACCTTTTACTGTCCGTTACTGTGCTACAAGGAGAAATAGAAGAATCCGAGTCACACCTCAATGGGGTTCACTTACTGTATTAGTATAGACCGGCTTTTCTCAACCCTTTTACAATGGAGGAACCCTTAGAAAAAGTTTTCAGGCCTCAGGGCACCCCAGCTTAAAAAAATATCTACAGCTCAAGACACATTTGTTTGATCAGTAGGCTGTAGAGAGTTTTTTCTGCTCTATATAACAGAATTATCTTCAGTGATCGAAAATTGTTGTGACCCCTTACTTTGGTGATCATTTTATTCAAGAGATTAACTGCCATGGTTCTCACCTCAAGGAACCACTAGCAGCCTCTGGAGAGGCCCTGGTTAAGAAAAGCTGGTATAAATTGCTGACTTATGACAGCTGACCATAAGTGAGCGCCATCCTGAGGAAGTGGCTAGTGTAATGCCATGAAACATGTTGACAGTGTTTTTATAATATTCCGTGGGCAATAAATATTGAATTTATGCAGAACCCACTTCTCAGCTTCTCCTTCACATTTGGGCGTCTCTGCTGATACCACTTTCACATTTTTGGGGCTCAAAGACCTGTTACTGTTCATTACAAGTAAACAGTCTATACCGGCTTTTCTCAACCAGGGTTCTTCCTAGGCTGCGCCGAGGTTGCAGGGTTCCTTGAGTAAAGAACCGTGGCAGTTAATATCTCATAAATGACCACCAAAGTAAAAAAAAACCCTGTGGTTAACTTAAAAAAGTGCAGAGTATTTCAAGTGTTTTCCTTATTAGTGTTTTTCCTTGCCATTATTTTTTTTTTATTTATTTACTTGCAATATGTCTTCTTTTTTTAGGAAGAGCCAATTCCCTCCCTTCCTTGCACATCATAGACCTTTCCTCTTCTAGGAGTGTCTAATTACTCTCTGTGTTGGCCAAACTCCTGTCCCCCTCCCCTCACTTACCTTCATTACATTTTATGTGGATGCCAGGGGAGAAGTGAACTATAGAGTGTCACTTGAGTTGTTGGGACTGTTGAGATAACATCCAAGATGAGGGCACCCAACAGTAATCTCAGGGCTTTTGGATGTCCACACAAGGGAGGCTTTTGCAGGTAAATAACATGCCTAAGGTTGGCCATAGATGAGTCTTTTTTTTTTTCATTCAACCAGCGGGTTGAGTGGAAAAAAAATTACTCAATTCCCCCATCTACACATTCAAGTTATTGTATTATGGCAGCCAGTAGACTTTCTCGTTGTCTGAATACACTGATCAGTGCTGCCATCTGCAGCTGGCAACGGTGATCGAGCGGCAAAAGGGCAGTTGTACAGAAGTTGATTGATAGATCGACTTATCTACAACCATCCTGCCCTTATATGGATTGAAATTCAGCCAGTCCCTGCAGAACCAGGCAAAACCATGTATGGCTGGCTTAAAATGTGTTAAACATAAATATAATCTTATATAGATATTGTTGTTGCAATCACTGTTTGGCGACAGGGTCTCTTGATTATTCGCTGAGCTTAGATATTCAGTGTGGACACAGCTTCACCTTATTCCCTAAACCAAGTAAACATTTTCTTTCCAAACTGATCAGTTTGCTAAGTGAACAGTCTGTACGCCTTTAGAAACCCATCCCATTGAATTAGGACACAAGGAAATTGGATGCATCTGACTGTAGAATGTTTCCAAAATTATATTTAAATAACCCATAATACGGTACTATAATTAGGGCAATTTTTTAAAGGGTGGATCCACATTTAGTTAGGAAGCAAAGACAACTTCAATCTATGGCAGCCAGTCTTTCATGGCTATTCAACTCTGTCCTCCTGTTTTTTATTTATTTTTTTTTTGTTTTTTGCTGATGCCATATTGAGGTTGAGTTAATAAAGGAATAGAGGCTAAGCAGAATAAGCTAAGTGAATAAGATTAAGCTCCTGGGTTTTTTTTGTTTTTTTTTTTTAATTTCTCTTGTACATGATTGGGGTTTTCAAGTCAACTCAACATCAGCTCATTCACTAAACAAAGTAAACATGTTCTACTCCTTTAGTAAACCAAGATCATTGTGTCAAATATTTATTAACTGTTAAAATTTAAAAAATCATTTGAAATTTAGAGGTTATACAGTGCTTCCTGCTGTCACTGACCATTAACCTCTACCAGGCAGTCCTTGCCGGCCCTTTTCTGGGTTCTGGATGTCAGAGGTCAAGTAGGCAGGATTCTGATCATGTGACTGCTGTGATTGTCTGTTACAATGGTTATGTGATTGAGTCCTACTGGCTCCCAATGGTAAGCAATGACTGGAAGCTGTCAGTAATAGCTCAGGCCCAGTGCTGGGTGTGCCGAGTGAGTGTTCTTCCAGCACAATGCTTCCTGCTGTCATTAATCATCAAACCCTTACCAGCAGCCCTCACTGGCCCTTTACAGGGTTCCTGAGGCCGTGAGTCAAATAGGGGGGCTCTTAATCATGTGATTGCTGTAATTGGCTGTCACAGTGGTCACATGGTTGAGTCCTACCGGCTCCCAATGGCAAGCGGTGACTGAAAGCTGTCAGTGATCATTTGGGCACAGTACTGGGGATGCCAAGTGAGTGTTCTTCCAGCACAATGCTTTCTGCTGTCACTGACCAT
This sequence comes from Glandirana rugosa, assembly GCA_018402905.1. Taxonomy (NCBI): domain Eukaryota; kingdom Metazoa; phylum Chordata; class Amphibia; order Anura; family Ranidae; genus Glandirana; species Glandirana rugosa. The sequence goes on along the minus strand of BLSH010330950.1, from coordinate 1,478,023 downwards.
CAAACCCTTACAAGTAGCCCTCACTGGCCCTTTCCAGGGTTCCTGATGCAGTGGGTTAAATAGGTGTTCTCCCAATCATGTGATTGCTGGAATTGATGTCACACTGGTCACAAGATTGAGTCCTACCAGCTCCCAGTGGTAAGTGGTGACTGGAACCTGTCAGTGATAGCTCGGGCATGGTATTGGGGGCGCCGAATGAGCGCTCTTCCAGCACAGTGCTTCCTGCTGTCACTCACCCTCAACCCCTTACCAGCAGTCCTAGCTGGCCCATTCTGGGGTTCCTAATGCTGTGGGTCAAATAGGTGAGCTCCCAATCATGTGATTGCTGTAATTGGCTGTCACAGTGGTCACATGCTTGAGTCCTACTGGCTCCCATTGGTAAGCAGTGACTGGAAGCCATCAGTGATAGCTCAGGCACAGTGTTGGGTGCACAGAGTGAGCGCTCTTCCAGCACAATGCTTTCTCCTGTCACTGACCATCAAAACCTTATCAGCAGCCCTAGCCGGTCCTTTCTGGGGTTCCTGAGGCAGTAGGTCAAATAGGTGGGCTTCCAATCATGTGACTGTTGTGACTGGCTGTCATAGTGGTCATGTGACCACTACCAGTTCTCAATGGTAAGCGGTGACTGGATGTTGTTGGTGGTAGTTCAGTGACCTTGCAGGGGGCACCGAGTAAGCATGCTCCCAGCACAGATTAGTGGTGCTGGCTATACTCATATATGTAGCAGCATGGCATTAAGCCCACCACCATGCTGTTCTATGTGGCATGGCCGTCAAGGAGTTAATAAATATTTTATTAGAGGCTTATGCAATACAGTAGGATAAGGAGCAGAGTGACATAAAATATGCATTATCTAATAATAACAACCAATCAGATTTCAGTTTACAGTAGTCGCCCTATGAAAAATGTGTTTTGAACATACCGCTCGCTCATTGCTACATTCTAAAACTGGAGGAAAACAAGCATTTCAGAAATCCTACTGGAAGCCACTGGCAATACAGACCATTTTTCTCTCTTTGGCTTTTGCAGAACAGAACATTAATGACAGAAATATGCTTATTTACAACTGGGAGTATATCTATAAATGACTCAATTACCCACCCGTCAGTTCCTATAGAGCTGCTTTCATTGTAGTGTATGGAATCCATATGAAAGCTGGGTCTCCGAGGGATTAGACCAGACTTGGGATCGTTGCCATATGGAGTTTGCTGCAGCACACAAGATGAGCAAATCCGTATTGTCGGTATTATAACATAAATGGGACATATTGTTGCTGCGATGGGTATTGTTAACCCGTGAATGTCAGGCGTGGAAATATTTGTCACAGGCGGAAACAGTAAAAATTATTTTACAACCACATCAACAATTGAACGGAGAATTAATAATGCATAGCGGTAGCCTGGAGATGGAGTGAATCAGTTTCCAAATCAGGTTTTGAACCAGTTTCTGTACCTTCCATGTAAACCCAATCACTAAAATCTCATATAAGCTTCCAAATGTTAATGTCATTTTAAAAGTCTTTTTAAATCTCTTTAAATCTGCAGCTTTCATTTAAATAATACCTGGTAATCTTTCTATGAAGATTCTTCTTCGGGGGTTGCCTGTTATGGGTTGACAACGCTCAGCCCCTATTTTCCAATTGCTCCTCTGTGTTGTTACCTTGTCACATGCACATCTGGTGAGGACTATGAGTTTGATTTACTAAAGGCAAAAGGGTTGTTCACTTTGCAAGGGAAGTTGCACTTTGCAAGAGACTTTGCCCCAGAGCTTAGTGAATGTGGTGAAGTTTCGCTTTGCAAAGAATACCCAATCATGCACAAAGAAAATAATAATAATAATCATTTTTGCTTGCACATGATTGTATGTTGGAAGTCAACAGAGCTTCGCCTTATTCACAAATCTCTGGGGCAAATTCCTTCGCCAAGTGCAACTTCCCTTGCAGAGTAAACAGCCTTTGCTCTTAGTAAATCAGCTTTTATAAGTGGTTGTGCTGATGATCAATCAACGGACAGGTTGTGCCTTTGTCACCATCAGGAAATCAGTCCAGAGGAATGACATGCCTGTAGACAGGAAGTGGCTGCAAAGAGGTTGAAGGAGATCAGCAGCACTGAGATGCAAAAAGAATGAAAGAAAATGATTGTACTTCTAAAAGAAGAAAAACATGGCAACTGTTTACAATACAAAACAGAATTACATGTAATCCAGTTAGAGTTTCGATCTACCTTAAATTCTTCTTTGCTTGCCTCGTTTGTAAACCATTTATTTGTTCAGGAAGGAAGCAATTGCAATGTCACCAAAGTCAAACATTCCTGTGTGTTTCTCTGCCATATAAGCTGCTCACTATGGGAATTCACCCCAATCACATATTTAAAAGGCCATACACGGACAGATTTCAATAATAATGGCCAACGGGAGGAAACCTTGCTTGACTGTATTGCTACATTGCTTGCTGCAAACTTTTAATCTTGACGCAGTTGACTTTCTTGTCCAACGCGCAAGCAGGGAGCCTCATTCCCATCTCTGTAGGAATAAGGGGATGGTTATTGGCCAATTAGAGATTTTCCAGCACTCTGGTAAGTCTCCCAGTAATTAGAACTTACAGTGCGCCCATCAGCTGCTTCGATGTTAACTTCTACCGAGCCAAGTGTGGGCCTCTACAATTAAGGGCGAAACGCGTCTGAGGAGTTATGCACAGGTGGATAATAGAAGCTGAAGCCATCTTTTACCCATCTTATTCACATTTATGCAACAGAGAGTCTGTGTCTGTGTGCAGATGGCCACCATTTTGTTGAAGTCTACTGGAGCTGCAAATGTTGCTTGCAAATATAGCTCCATTTGTCAGCAAAGACCCACCCTTGCTTAAAGTGGTAGTAAACCCTCCTATCATTTTCAGCCAAGGAAGCTGTCATCTTGGCCTCTGTTTAATCCACAACTGCCATGATGCTGCACATGTGATCAGCTATGACACCAGCCATTGGATGGTTTGACAGTTTGGTTTAGAGCACAACCAATGGGAGTGTTACATTTCCGGCACGTGCCGGAAATGTGACTGGTTTTTAACCTGTTAAATGCATGGGTTTACTACCGCTTTAATGATTCAAAAGTGTAATATATCACAGCAAAAGTAAGAAATAATTGTACATTTCAGAAAACAACCCAACATGGGTGCAGTTTCAATCAACAATAATTTTCATCAAAAAAGGTTGATCTCTCCTGGTGGGAAATCCAATTTGACTAAAGTGATTGTAAAGTCTTGTTTTTTTTTTCTCTAAAAATAACAAACATGTTACACTTGCCTGCTCTGTGCAGTGGCTTTGCACAGAGCAGCCCCAATCCTCCTCTTCTCGGGTCCCTCTTCCGCTCTCCTGGCCCCTCCCTCCTGTTCAGTGCCCCCACTATGAGGGCACCCAAGCTCAGTCACAGCCCCCTGTGTCCATTCAGACACGGAGCCCAATCCCCCCTCCTGATTGACTAACTGAGTTTGATTGACAGCAGCAGGAGCCAATGGTGCCGCTGCTGTGCCTCAGCCAATCAGGAAGAGAGTCTTGGACGGCCAAGGCACTCATGGACATCGTTGGAGAGAGATGGGGCTCAGGTAAGTATTAGGAGGTGCTGGGCGGCTGCTGCACACAGAAGGTTTTTTTTTAATCTTAATGTATAGAATGCATTAAGATAAAAACCTTCTGACTTTACAACCACTTTAAGCAAAATCAGTAACTACCTTTGTTTTGATGGATAGATTTTTCATTTTAACCACTCTAATCTGAGTGATCGTTTGGTAGAATTAAAAGGTGTATGGCCAGGATTAGATTGGCATGACCTGCAAAGATTTGACTCCTCAGTTCTACCTTCCAAACAAGATGTGTGCCCTTACAATTGCTCCATTTTCAATTCTAACAGCAAAAGTCAAATTGGCGCTCCCAATCCCTAGTATGTTTTTCCCAACAGCCTGCAAGGCTACACATTGGTGTGAACAGGTCCTTTTGAATACAATAAATGTTCTGTTGTCCATGCCTTTTGCTATGTTTAAAAATGCATCAAAGTGCCAGGCAAAGTGTCTGGTGCGTAGAAGTCCTTATTAAAGCTGCCCCAGGATCTTCAGCTAAAAGAGGTGTTCACTTAACCACTGAGCATCTAATACCTCGACATTTCCTTTTCTGATGAAGACACAAAAGAACAATAGCCTGAGAACCGTTTTCATTTTGCACCAAGGACCTCTTGTATTTTCAAGTACATAGGCTGTCGTTTTGTGTTTTCACGTATGTTCACGGATCACACGTATAGGTTTTTTTTCCCCTATCTTAGTCACAGTTCTCTAGCACATTAGCTGAATAAAGTTCCCTAGCTGGGGGATTATTATAAGGTGTCACCAGTGCCAGACTTTGCATGCTATGATGTACAAGTTGTGACTAGCCGGAAGCTTCCTTTAGGCTGAGGGTCAGATTAACCTAACACCTCCTTTTAAACACTTCATAAAACTCATTTCAGAATGAAGACCGTTCAGCGGAAATATGCAAAGCACACAGTGCCACAGCCTCGAATAATCTTGTCAACTGAAAATGAGTTAGGGGAGATAAAGCCTCAATCCTGTTTAGCTTTTTTACAACAAAAAACCCTCTTTTCTAATCATCTCTTGAAATTGTTCTGTCAAGTATATGTAGTAGGCCATTGCAGTACAACATGGAGGTGCTGTTGTTCTGCATTGGCCATCTTGAAACAAATGTTAAAATCTCACGCCTAGTGCTAAACATGGTTTTAGATTTAAAAAAGTGCTGAGATTGAAGCCTGACTGGTTATTTATTTCAGGTACTTATATAGCACCATCAATTTACATATACATTGTACATTCACATCAGTCCCTGCCCTCAAGGAGCTTACAATCTAAGGTCCCTAAATTCACATTCATACATACTCATACTATGATCAATTTAGACGAGCCAATAACCTACCAGCTTGTCTTCAGAGTGTGGGAGGAAACCCATGCAGGAACAAGGAGAACATGCAAACTCCAAGTAGGTAGTAGTTGGGATTTGAACTAGCGACCCTTTTGCTGCTAGGTGAATGTGCTAGCCACTACACCACTGTGCTGCATTATCTCAGACAGTTCTTACCGCCAATATTTTATATATGAAGTCTAGTAGAAATTATATGTATTAGTTTCCCTCAGTTCAACCAATTAGATCAACAAGTAGTGTATTTGACCAGCAGAGCAGATCGTTTTGACCACTTCCCTGCTCTAGGAAAGAAAAATTTCAGTAACAATCATTACATTTAAGCGATAATAATAATGACCAGAAAAGAGGCAAGAAGGGTGAAAATTGCAGGGCCCCTTACATTAGTGGTCAATGGAAAAGCGCCTTCTTATATTGGTAATCGGAGTAATGGTCCTATACATTGGTGGCCTTTATATTAATGGTTAGTGGGAGAAGGACAGTTGACCAGTGGTCACAACTGCCCCCCTTACTCACAGCTAAAAAGATAATTGATATCAGTGGATACTGGAGCTAGAAACTATTAATTGCTAAAGGAACCCCTAGCAACCTCTGGAGGGACCACAGGGTTCCACAGAACCCTGAATTAGATGTTCACCTTTTAGGCCGTTCCATTAAAAAAAAAAAAAAGCTAAAATATTGTTTATGTGAATTGCAACCCAACCTAAATAACTCCATATTTCAAATCCTACAGAGTTTCATATGTTATTTATTCTTATTTTATAGCTATTTTTTGTTTTTTTTTCAGATGAAATGAAAGGGGACTATGATTGTATGGGACCTGAAGCCACTCACGTAACCACTATTAATAACGGTACAGGTAATGCCTGATATATTTCCTCGATCCATCAATTATAGTAATTGATTGTCATAATCATGTCCTAAGCATATCTCCCAAAATGTAGCATTACGATTTTAAATTTCACTCGAGACTACCCAAATCCTACACCTATCCAATAAAGTTCAAAATTAAGTAACACCACACTGGTTCTTCCTAAGCTCAAACCCTTTTGGTGTCTTTCCCAACAAATTAGAAATAATTGGTAGCAATTATTTAAACTTTTGTAATGGCAATATGGTAGTTTTTTTTTTCTTGTTTTAATCTTAATTTATTATTTTTGCAAAATGCTACGTTACCAACTTTATGGTTTTCATCCTAAGAAATATTTATATGATGGGTAGCGATAAGAAAG
>BLSH010330950.1:1455881-1467218 GCA_018402905.1 Glandirana rugosa | reverse complement strand
GGAAGTAAACGAGGACCACTGATATATATATATATTTATATATATATATTTATTTATACATATATTTATTTATATATGTCAGTAGAACAGTGGACTGTGTCAATAGACCAGCGATTGGTTTTAGTAGTGTATTTTTATTCATTTTATTTTTTTACAGTCTTTTTTTTATCGTTCTTTATAATATTGTTCTTTTTATGTTTTTACATATTTTGTTAGAATGCCTGTCAGGGGGCTTTGAGGAAATATCAGAGGTCTAAACAGACCCCTGATGTCTCACTTTGAGACAGAGAAAGATTCCTCAGTCCCTTTCTCTGTAGCCAGGCAGCAGGGGGAATCTGCATAGTACAGGGTGATTAGGATGTGCCAATACCCCCATGTGCGCACGCCTATGTACACCGTCCTGTATAAAGTTGACAATGCTGTTTAATAGGTTCAAAACAGTGAGTGACTGTTGTCACCCTAAGACAGGAAGTATGTTACACGTAGGATCACCAGGAGCAAATGAAGGGAATAAAATTCCTGAATAAAAGAAAACAAATGCAGCCACCACATCTGACGACTGGTGAGCAGCAATATAACACAGTATATTTTTATTTTTGAGTTCAGATACACTTTGGGGGAGATTTACTAAACCTGGTGCACACAGAATCTGGTGCAGTTGTGTGTAGTAACCAGCGTCTAACTTCAACTTGTTTAAGCTTTGGCAAAAAATCCTGGAAGCTGGTTACTATGCACAGCTGCTCCAGATTCTGTGCACAACAGTTTTTAGTAAATCACTCCCTTTAGCCTAGGTTCACACTGAGTGCGAGAATGAAATCGTGTAAGTTCAGCTGAACTCGCACCATTTCATTCCCGCATGTCAGTCCCGATTTCAGCGGCGATTTCACAGGAATCTGTGCGAGTTTCTGCACAGATGCCTATGGAAATCGCAAAAAGTAGTACAAGAACTACTTTTAGAATTCGGTGTGCGGTGTCTCACCGATTAGGATGGTGCCATTTCTGCCAATTGCTGCCGATTTGGCATGCGATTTGGCATGTCAAATTGCATGCCAAATGGTGTCAATGGGAACCAGGGCTAAAGTGCAATCTCTCAGACTCTGGTTTGGTAATAATTTCCACTCTAGTTGCAGTTCTTATCTATGGCAAGCTGCTATCCCCGTGTAGCTGGACACTTTTACAGGCATATTATTAGCACAGGATTAATATACTTTAATGTGGACGAGACCAGAAGCAACAAGTAGGGACCGATCAGGAGTCAAACCATAATTAAAGCCAGGAAGCAGGACACCAAATAGTGTATCAAAAACACGATCTAAGGGCTAAGACAAGACACTGCAGGTTCAAGACAGAGAAGGTTCGAGGTCAAGTAAGTCTGGGTTGGAAACAGCAACGCAGTCCACAAGCACACCCTAGAGGCAAAAAGTAAATTCTATCATGGGCACTGGCAAAAAGAGGCTTCATTTTAAAAGGACACGAATCAATCACTAGTGTTCCAATTCCTGGTAATAATCAATAAATAAATAATATACAAAGCAAAGTTGTTGTGAGCTTGAATGTGCAGACTTGCTCACATTCCTGGTCAAACCATAAATGTCCCATGCATATACATGAGCTAGCGTGTGAGGGTCACTGTAAGCAGAAGACCTGACAATTGCAAAGAGCAATACTAGCCAATTACACAAAGCTTTCAAAAGCTTTGAAGCCAATCAGATGTTGCCTTTCCTTTTGTGAAAGGAAGAGCAATGGCAGTATCTACTCACAGTAGCCAATCAGTCAGCAGCTTAGGAACCAAACAGGTGCTAGCTATTGTAGACCTCCTTAGACAAATGATAGCTGGAATGTCATCGGGGTTGATTTACTAAAATTGGAGCATGCACAATCTGGTGCAGGTGTGCATGGTAGCCAATCAGCTTCTTACTTCAGCTCATTGAATTAAAGTGGTTGTAAAGTCAGAAGGTTTTTTTTTATCTTAATGCATCATATGCATTAAGATAAAAAACCTTCAGTGCGCAGAAGCCCCTCTCAGCCCCTCTAATACTTACCTGAGCCCATCTTGATCCAGCAATGTTGCACAAGAGTCTCGGCTGCCTGGGGCTCTCTCTCCTCATTGGCTTAGACAGAAGTGGGGCGCCATTGGCTCCCGCTGCTGTCAATCAAAGTTAGTGAGTCAATGAGGAGAGAGAGAGAGGGTGTGGCTGAACTGCAGCTCTGTGTCTGAATGGACACACCAAGCAGTAGCTCAGCTTGGGTGCCCCCATAGCAAGCTACTTGATATGGGGGGCAGGAGGGAGGGGCCAGGAGCGCCGACAAGGGACCTGAGAAGAGGAGGATCTGGGCTACTCTGTGTAAAACCACTGCACAGAGAATGTAAGTATAACATGTTTGTTATTTTTAAATAAAAATGAGACTTTAGTATCACTTTGAGCTTTAAAGTGGGTAGTAAACGTTGTGTTTTTTTTTTTTTTGTACCCTGAAAGGTAATGTCATAATGTGCTGTGCATACTAGCACATTATGTTAAACATACCTGAAACGAAGCATTCCAGTGCTGCGCTGTCAGCACTGAAGGGGCTCCCATCTTCACCTGGTCTTCCTTCCGGGTCACTATGACGTCACTCCTGCACATGCGGTTTACGTCACAGGACTTTGAAGGAGCAGCCCGGCCGGCCGTTTCTTCAGAGCGCATGTGTCGGTGACGTCATCGGCTGCATGTACATTAAATATCTTCTAAACGGTGCAACCTCTAAAAGGTAAGCCTTATTATAGATCCCCATGACTAAGATCCAGGGGGCGGAGTGAAACTTGTTGGGGGCGTGGCCTGTTTGGAGTCCAGGTTGAGTTTGCCATTCGATTAACCTCTCATCTCATATTTGCAACTTTTAGGGGCTACCCCTTTCTTTCTTGAAGCCTTATTAAAGACTTACCCCTAGGTAGAAGTCAGAGATGGGAGTTTCCTCCCAATAAACAAAACCTGGAAGCTGATTGGTTTCTATGCAGAGCTGCACCAGATTGTGCGCTCTCCAGTTTGAGTAAATCAACCATTTGATCATTGTCTTCTCTAAAGAACTCATCCATTTTCATCTTCATTAAAAATATTATTGTATAAAAATTATTAAAATTTTTTTTTTTTTCAATATCTCTACAGTACTTAGGTTAAAGTGTTAGTAAACCCAGCAATATAAAAACAATTCACCCTCCACAGTGCACACAGCTTCTAAATCTTCTTTTTATATGAAAATACTGCTGCTATATTCCTTTTTTTTTCATCTGTATATTGCAGTTAGGTGATAAGCTGCAAAGAGCCACAGTGTTCATATAGGTGGAGATTTCACTCTCTGATGATGTAACTTCCTTTGCATGACCCTTCACCCACAATCCGGCCAGAGCCGATTGGTGCTTTGCCAATGACATGCTCAGTTCACAAATAACCAATCACTGCCTCTAGAAATCCACTGCAGTCTGTGTTCATGTGAAACAGGAAGATCGAACAGAGCATGTGCAACCTTTCCAAACTGCCTGCATGTAGTATAGTATAGTAGAGTCTAATATAGTAGACAAGGCAAGATCAAACAGCCTTTTTTACACAATACAGAGCAGTGTTCCCCAACCCTGTCCTCAAGGCCCACCAACAGGTCATGTTTTCAGGATTTCCATTATTTTGCACAGGTGATTTGATCAGTTTCACTGCCTTAGTAATTACCATAGTGGATTCATCTGAGGGAAATCCTGAAAACATGATCTGTTGGTGGGCCTTGAGGACTGGGTTGGGGAACACTGATACAGAGGATTAACCCCTTAAGTTACACAGTGAGTATAACAAGCATGCTATTCTGCATATACAGACAGATTTTACTGTTGTGGGTTTAGTAACACTTTAACCACTTGCCGACCGCCAACCGCAGGTTAACGGCAACAAAGTGGTGCGATATCGCAAATCGCCGTCATCTGACGGCGGCTGCGAGATTGCGCACTGCGAGCGCGCGCCGCCGGAGGCGCGCCCGCGCGCTCACTGTGTTCGGGGAGGGCCAGGGAGCGGGTGCGGCGGCCTCGATCGCCGCCGGCTACCCGCGATGCCCCCCCGGAGTGAAAGAACGGAGGTCCGTGTAAGTAAACACGGACCTCCGTTCTGTGAAGGGGGAAGGGCTGTGATCACAGCCTTCCTCTACACGGAAGCTGTGATCACTTCCCTTCCCCTGCTAGGGCAGTCCCCCCACAGTTAGAACACGCCCAGGGAACACAGTTAACCCTTAGAGCGCCCCCTGCAGGTTAACCCCTTCACTGCCAATGGCATTTACACAGTAATCAGTGCATTTTTATAGCACTGATCGCTGTATAAATGCCAATGGTCCCAAAAAAGTGTCAAAATGGTCCGACATGTCCGCCCCAATATCGCAGTACCGCTAAAAATCGCAGATCGCCGTCATTACTAATAAAAAAAAAAGCCCCAAAAATGAATTCTCATCATCCGTAAACGCGGCCACTTTTGCGCAAACCAATCAATAAACGCCGATTGCGATTTTTTTTTATCGCAAATATGAGGAAGAATATTAATCAGCCAAAAATGGTGAAAAAAATGTTTTTTTATATTTTATTTTTGGATTTGTATTTTAGCAAAAAGTAAGAAATTTGTTTTTTTTTGCAAAATTGTCGCTCTTCTTTTGTTTATAGCGGCGATGATCAAATACCACCAAAAGAAAGCTCTGTTTGTGGGAAAAAAAGGACGCAAATTTTGTTTGGGTACAAAGTCGCACGACCGCGCAATTGTCAGTTAAAGCGACGCAGCGTCGAATCACAAAAAGGGCTCTGGTCCTAAAGTGGGAAATCCTTCCGGGGCTGAAGTGGTTAACATAATGTTCAGTATTTATAAAAAAAAATGTATTCAGTCCCATCATAAAAAAAAAAAAAAAATTGCCCATATAACATAAATGCCCAAAAGCATGCAAAAATCAGTGCCACTGCTGAGCCTTTAACACGTACACGTCGATGCCCTTGCTTGTGTTGGCGCGTTCCGACTACAAGCTTTGGTGTTGAAAAGTCCCCTCATTTGCTCGTGGCATTTACAATTAGTAAATTAAAATGATTGTATCATATTAACAGTGGCACAACTAAAGTTTATAGTGGTCCTCGGAGGGCTGTGGGGGGAGTCCGAGCAGCTGTTGCTGTTTGTTTATGCAACTCAGCAACATATGAGCCCTGGTCCCTCAGTGGAGATCGACGGGTTGGGCTAAGGCTTGATCTTTGAAGGTTGCTAGTGTTTGAACAAACCTCCCTGTATCCTGTGTACACCATCTGTCTCACCAGGAATGTGGGAAGGCTCAGTACACCCCAGCAGTTGTCATGCCGCTTCTGTGCTCACTGTCTTTTTTGTGTGTGGAAAAGCTTTTGTGTCCTACTGCTTGAAGCTGGCTGGCATACCTTGAGCATCGCCACACTGCTATTTCCACATCCTCTGCCGCAACCCACATGGTTCCTAAACACTTTAAACCTCACCTGATGTAACAAACGGATACCTGGCTGCTTCTTTTCGCACATTGGTCAGATATTTTATTAGCAGGGAACCGCAAATTGACCTTCTGACAAAGAATCAAAGAGCGGTCGCCGGTCTTGCTTGTTGCCCATAAGTCAATTTTTCTTTGTCCTTTATTAGGGGCAGTAAAAGATGTTCCTTGTTTCTAGTTAACCATTTTTTCTGTCTGATATTACAATGTAGCACAGAAAAAAAAACATTTTTTTTTTTTTATTACTACAAAAAAAAAAAAATTGTCAGTCCATATTGTTTCCTTAGATTGAATATGACCAGTACATTGAATATTTTTTAAAAAAATATTTTGTGTACTGTAGAAAAAATGCATAGGGTATCCTTCTTTCTTTCTTTAATAGTTGTAACTACTGTAAAAAAAAGTTTTAATATCACAATGTAGCACAGAAAAAACAACTAAAGGAATTTGGTGATTAACGCAAAAAAAAAAAATGTCAGTCCATATTGTTCCTTAGATTGAATATGACCAGTACATTGAATATTCAAAAAAAATATTTTGTATAGTGTAGAGAAATTGCATAAGGTAAACTTCTTTCTTTCTTGAATAGTTGTAACTACTGTAAAAAAAAAAAAAATAAATTTCACAATGTAACAGAAAAAAAAACTAAAGGAATTTTGTGATCAACACAAAAAAAAAAATGGCAGTTCATATTGTTTCCTTGGATTGAATATGACCAGTACATTGAATATTTTTTTAAAAAAAATTGTGTACTGTAGAGAAAATGCATAGGATATCCTTCTTTCTTTCTTGAATAGTTGTAACTACTGTAAAAAAAAAGTTTTAATATCACAATGTAGCACAGAAAAAAAACTAAAGGAATTTAGAGATTAACACAAAAAAATGTCAGTCCATATTGTTTACTTAGATGGAATATGACCAGTACATTGAATATTTTTAAAAAATATTTTGCGTACTGTAGAAAAAATGCATAAGGTACCCTTATTTCTTTCTTGAATAGTTGTAACTACTGTAAAAAAAAAAAAGTTTCAATTTCACAATGTAGCACAGAAAACAAAACTAGAGGAATTTTGTGATTAACGCAAAAAAAAAAAATGTCAGTCCATATTGTTCCTTGATTGAATATGACCAGTACATTGAATACTTTTTTTTAAAAAAAATTGTGTACTGTAGAGAAAATGCATAGGGTACCCTTCTTTCTTTCTTGAATAGTTGTAACTACTGTAAAAAATGGTGAAAAAAAGTCCTGCTGCTCACAGATGAGTATACCTTGGCTGTGTCCAGGTCTAATCCACAAGCAATTGTCTTTGGGTGGAGTGCAAGCCCTGCCACTGCAGCAGACTTAGACAGAACAAATGACGCGTTTCACTCAATTAAACAAGCTTTATCAAAACCCAGATAACGCTTGTTTAATCGAGTGAAACGCGTCAACCAGATCTGTCTCTCCCCTGTCTGTACCCATCCTTGCTTTTATATACATCATTTTGGAAATAAAGCATTTATTGTTTATGGATGTGCAGCCGTTCCTGTTCATTTGTTCGGTATTGTAAAACATTTAAATTTTACAATGTAGCACAAAAAAAAAAAAAACTAAAAGAATTTTGTGATTAACTCAAAGAAAAAATTAGCAGGCCATTTTGTTTCCTTAGATTGAATATGACCAGTACATTAAATACTTTTTAAAAATATTTTGTGTACTGTAGAGAAAATGTGTAGTGTATCCTTCTTTCTTTCTCGCATAGCTTTAACTACTGTTAAAAAATTGTTTCAATTTTACAATGCAGCACAGAAAAAAAATAAATGGAAGAATTCTATAATTAACACAAAAACAATGGCAGTCCACATTGTTTCCTTAGATTGAATATGCCAGTACATGGAACATTTTTTAAAATGTGTAGGATACCCTTCTTTCTTTCTTGAATAGTTTTAACTACTGTAAAAAAAAATGTTCAAATTAAGCTTTTTTTAAAAAAAAAAAAACAAAACACTTTTTTTCTGTGTATTTTAAATAAGAATGTAAGCAACAATAGGGGTGGCAACATTAAACCTTTTTATGCAGTTTTAAACTTTTATTTGTTGGTGTTTATGCCCCAAGCACACAAGCATTTTTTTAAGCTCCTAGAAGCTACATAATGTTATCCTATGTGTCCATGCACACTACTTTAGGCTATTTGCGTTTTTTGAGCTTCAGCACCTAGGAGCAGAAAAAAATTATTTTTGTAGGATTTCTTGGAGCATTTTTCCAGCAGAAACGCTCCTAAAGGCTGCTAAACACAGCTAAACATTACTAATAGCATTTTTTTTTAGCTTTTTCCCCCCTTTTTTAAAGGAACTGCAAAAATGCTAATAAAATGCTAACGCTCGTAAACGCTACTACAATGCTACTACAAAAATCTATTACCAGTGTTTTTTAACCAGCATTTTCCAGCATTTTGTAAGCTTAAAAAAAATGCTAGTGTGCAAGTAGCCTTAATGTGTTTTATACAAAATTTGCATTGTATCGAATATTATGAATAGTCAAACTAGTGTTCAAAATTAATCTTGTTTCCTTTTTTTTTTTTATTTATTTTTTACACAGCATCAAATGTTGACCCAGGGAGCTAGCAATCGCAAGTTTAAATGCACAGAGTGTGGCAAAGCCTTCAAATACAAGCACCATTTAAAAGAACACCTGCGGATACACAGTGGTGAGTACTGACCGGTTGTAGGACTGATCTGGGTTTGATATAGTTAATAGGATATAGACAATGTTAAAGTGTTACTAAACCCACAACATTAAAAACCGTCTGCATATACAATAAAGCATGCTTGTTATACTCACTGTGGAACCTAAGGGGTTTATCCTCTACATTTTGTAAAAAGGCTGTTTGATCCTGTCTTCTCTGATCCTCTCTTTCTTCCACTGTCTCCAATATATCTCCTGATATTTACAGAGGCTAGGGGACAAGCTGCACATGCTCAGTTTGGTATGTATTGCTAGAGAGTTTTTTTTTTCTTGGGAGAGTGCATGTGATCAGCACAGGGCCAATCGGCATTTTCCAGACAGAGGGTAAGGAGTCCTGCATTCTCATAGGACAATCAGGGGAGAATGAAAACTCCTCCTACAAGTTTTAATCAGACACTGATAGAAGTTACCAGACTGCTATATACTGCTGATGAGAAAAAGGTATTCGGCAGTTTATATTTCCTAAAATAATTGCATTTCCATGTTCTGTGTACTGCGGGAGACTAGATATAGTGAATGCAGGCTCCTGGGTTTAGTAACACTTTAAGGCTAATATTTATTCAAGCAAAAGTACTTATTTTTCTAAATTCATATGCAGATAACTAATAACCTGTAAATAGGGAGCATAAGGGAAAGACCTATTATTGGAAATGTCTTATTTAAAATGTGGCAAACCAGAAACACCCAGGGGCATATTTATAAATGAGTGAATGTGACATTCACAGGTGGTTCACCATTCTTGGTAATTTCTGAAATTTGAAACGCGTACATCGGGAAGAGTTACCTGCAACAAATATTTGGTAAATGTCACATTCACTACTTTAAAAAATATGCTACCAAATGTAAATAATTACTGAAGGAGGTTCTTAAATGTTATGTATGAACTATTATTATTATTATCCATAGATATTCTAATAAGGTTAAGAAGATTATTAAAATATAAATATCATTTTATTGTGTTTTAGACATACTGATGATAGAACATAGATAGGAGATAGAAGTAATTTATTAAACAAGTCTATGCAAAGAAAATGTAAAAAGAAGTTCCTTGAAAAAGAAGACTTTTAATAATTACCTCTCAGGAGGTCTTATCGTTGCTCTCCTTCAGAGCCATGTCCTTCTGTGGGTGTCAGATACTTATGTGCACTATGGTTCCATCTGCCAGCCCCAATGTCACTATAGGACACGGTATTTATCTAATGGCCAAAATATGGAGGCAAAGAGTGCAGTGGGGGGACCCAGCATCTGACAAACCCAGATGTGTGTGGAATACTGAAGATACTTCAACTGGTGGCTGTAGCTCTTACACAGAGTGAAGATTGAACATTGAGGTTGATTTACTAAAGGCACCGAGCAAAGTGCAGTTGCACTCTGCAAGAGGAGTTTCTCCAGAGCTTAGTAAATGAGGTAAAGATTCACTTTGCAAAGAACACCCAATCACATGCACTTTGCAAAGTTCACAGTCTGTTTGCCTTTAGTAAATCAAACTCATTGTGTCTGCTGGAGAGGTAATTATTAGGATTTTTCTTTTAGAGGGAGCTTCTTTTTCAAATAATTTGATAACAGCGGAGTCACTTTAAGCAGAAAGTCAGATATATCTATGATTTAGCCCTTTGGAAGCCACTCATATTATTTTTCACTTCTTCCCCCACAGGAGAGAAGCCATACGAATGCCCAAATTGCAAGAAACGCTTCTCCCATTCGGGTTCCTACAGTTCACACATTAGCAGCAAGAAATGCATTGGCCTGATCTCTGTGAATGGGAGAATGAGAAACAACATGAAGGCAGGTTCATCTCCAAACTCCGTGTCGTCATCTCCCACCAATTCAGCCATAACTCAGCTCCGGCACAAACTGGAGAATGGGAAACCACTTGGCTTGACGGAAACTTCTGGCCTGCTTAAGATCAAAACCGAATCACTAGATTACAATGACTATAAACTTCTTCTGGCAGCCTCACACGGGTTTAATGGTCCTAATCCATTCATGAATGGTGGTCTTGGAGCTACCAGTCCCTTGGGAATTCACTCTTCAGCTCAGAGCCCAATGCAGCACTTAGGTGTAGGGATGGAGGCGTCATTACTTGGGTACTCAAACTTAAGTAGCAATTTGAGTGAGGTTCAGAAAGTCCTGGAAATTGTTGACAACACGGTTTCAAGGCAGAAGATGGAATACAAGTCTGAAGAGATAGCAAAGTTGAAGGGGTACCACATAAAGGAAACTGGACCTCAAAGAGAGGAACAAGGTGTGACGTCTCCTGGCGTCACGCAAGTAGGTCTTCCAGTTGTAAGTCATAATGGTGCCACTAAAAGTATTATTGACTATACGTTGGAGAAGGTAAATGAAGCCAAAGCCTGTTTACAGAGCTTGACTACGGATTCAAGAAGACAGTTTAGCAATATTAAGAAAGAGAAGTTACGTACTTTGATAGACCTCGTAAGTGAAGAGAAGATGCTAGAGAGCCATAATATAGCCACTCCATTTTCTTGCCAGTTTTGTAAAGAAAGTTTTAACGGTCCCATTCCTTTGCACCAACATGAAAGATACTTGTGTAAAATGAACGAAGAAATTAAGGCAGTCCTTCAACCTAGTGAAAACCTTATTCTCAATAAACAGGGCATGTTGGCTGAGAAACAAGCACTCCTGCTGTCATCAGTATTTTCCGAGAAAGAAATGACTAGCCCTATCAACCCTTACAAGGACCACATGTCTGTACTTAAAGCGTATTACGCTATGAATATGGAACCTAACTCAGATGAACTACTGAAAATTTCCATAGCTGTTGGCCTTCCTCAGGAATTTGTGAAGGAATGGTTTGAGCAAAGAAAAATCTATCCATATGCAACTTCCAGGTCACCATCTTTGGAAAGGACCAGTGGGGAGGTGGCACCAATAACCACCACTCCCACGAAAGACTCTGCATCAGCTAGATCTCCGGTAAAACCTGTGGATTCTATCACCTCACCATCTATAGCAGAACTTCATAACCGGGTATCAAATTGTGATACGCCTCTCAGGCTAACAAAATCTAGTCATTTTACTGGTCTGAAGCCAGTTGTTGATAAATTGGACCACTCCGTGTTAAACTATGGGCCAATACTTCAAGACGATATCTA
>BLSH010330950.1:1428925-1440693 GCA_018402905.1 Glandirana rugosa | reverse complement strand
ATTACAATACAATAAGATAACATGTGTATATCGGAGACGTCTAATTGGACGAACTACCATAAGGGCTCACAAAAGTGATGTTTATCGCCATTGGGGCTCGGCGTGAGTCCTAACGTAGCGACCTAGGTTCCGTCCCAATGAATGGACCAGGGGACCTAGGTCGCTACAGGGGGCGACACAGGAGACGGGCTACGGAGACACACGACCCGAGGCAAGGGACGCTCGCAGTGCAGCGTGCCCCCGCCTCTGCCCACCCTTTAAGTTTTTCACTTTGTGTCATTTGTATGTCGTGTGACATTAGACATTCTAACGTAATGACATTAATGCAATCTTACAGATTACAGTGTGCTGTATGTTTACTGTGTTTCACTTTTTGAATTTCCCACCCGTCTCCGCCCCCGTGCGACGTGACGCTCGCAGGGAACGGAGCCCAGCACACAGAGGCATCGGGCAGAGGACACAGCGGGGGACATCGCTGGATCCAGGGGACCAGGTAAGTAACCCTGCCTTGGATCCAGCGATGCAATCCTGAGTGCGGCTCGGGGTTACCGCTATTTGTAGTGAAAACACTCGGGAATACCATCAAGCAGGTTAATCTGCAGAGGCTATATGTGTACAATAGAATAACATAACATTAAGTGATATATTCTGAAATGGCGACAGGTTAAGCTGGCTATCTTTTCAGGGTGGTGAAATGAGACCTTAGACAGGTATAAGTGGGAATATTTGGGCTGATTTATTAGGGAGTTGAGGATCTTTCATAAAAAAAAAAAAAAAAAAAAATCTGCACAATATTGGGTATTTGAAGTGAACAGGACTGAACATTCACATATTTTCTAAGTAAAGATTTTCAACTTCTTTCGTAAATCAGCCCTATTGAGTTAACACCTACCAGCACCCCCCCCCCCCCCCCCTCTGTGCAGGCCAGTCAAGTTCCTCCACCCCAAACTCACTCATCCATGTCTTTATGGACCTTGCTTTGTGCACTGGTTCACAGTCATGTTGGCACAGGAAGGGGCCATCCCCAAACTGTTCCCACAAAGTTGGGAGTGTGAATTTGTCCAAAATGTCCTGGTGTGCTGATGCCTTAAGAGTTCCCTTCACTGGAACTAAGGGGCCAATTCCAACCCCTGAAAAACAACCCCCACCATAATCCCCCCTACACCAAATAATTTGGACCAGTGCACAAAGCAAGGTCCATAAAGACATGGATGAGCGGGTTTGGGGTGGAAAAACTTGACTGGCCTGCACAGAGTCCTGATCTCAACCTAACAGAACACGTTTGGGATGAATTAGAGCGAAGACAGAGCCAGGCCTTTTGCCCAACATCATTGCCTAACCTCACAAATGCGCTTCTAGAAGAATGGTCAAACATTCCCATAGACACTCCTGAACCTTGTGGACAGCCTTCCCAGAAGAGTTGAAGCTGTTATAGCTGCAAAGAGTGGGCCAACTCCATAATGAACCCTACGGACTAAGATTGGGATTCCATTAAAGATCATGTGCGTGTAAAGGCAGGCGGCCCAATACTTTTGGTAATATAGTGCATGTAATTGAAAGAATTATCAAAATTAAATTAAAATTTACCAGGAACTGATTTATAATATGATTTTTTTTTATAATGACTTGTAGTCTGGTTTGTAGCTGATGGTCCAGAAATGACCTCCCAAGCCTTGCTGGTGAAACTTAGATTATTAAAGGTACTTGGGAAGCATGTGATTTGAGAAGACATTAAAGAAGAGCTCCAGGAAAGGATCCAGGAAAAAACTTGAATTCCCATGATGCAACCCTTCCTGATACAGGGGACTGGGTGGACATGGGTATTTTTTAGAATATCAGGTTCTGGGCTGTCTATTAGCTATTTTTTCACTGCAAGGAATGGAGATAAAAGTGCAATTGGTTATTTTTAGTGACTCAATAGCTAATTTAATAAAAAAAAAAAATGCTTTCAAATTCCATTGGATCAAGTCAATGGACACATGCAGATTGCTTTTTGGTGCATTCAGCATCAGTTTGAGATCTTTCACAGGTGAATCTGACCTGCAGACGGTCTTCTTCTAAGCTGCATCAACCTGCTTCAGTGTTTCCCTTGATTTGTATAGGCATGTTTGATATTTTTATTAAAAAAAAAAAAAAGGCGAGGGCTTACAACCCCTTATATTGAAGAAGCTGAAGTTAGAAGCTGATTGGCTACCATGCACGACTGCACCAGATTTTGCACTCTCCAGTTTTAGTAAATCTCTGTTTGAATCTGATCAACATCAAGTCTAAATTGATCAGGGGGAAAGTTATGCTTAACTGATCTTTTGCCATTTGGATTATTTGCATAATAAAATGGAAACTGTCCACTATTAAGTGAAGCTCTAGATAGCTATTTTTTTTTTGATATCGTGGAAAAGGATTAACCTCCCTGGCGGTATTCCCAAGTGTGGCTCGCGGTGGAATTTCAGTACCATTAGAGGTAACCCTGAGCCACACTCGGGATTGCATTGCTGGATCCAGGCTGGGTTACTCATCTTGTCCCCTGGATCCAGCGAAGTCCTCCGCTGTGTCTGCGGGCTGTGTCCTCCGCTCGATGCCTCTGTGTGCCGGGCTCCGTTCCCTGCGAGCGTCGTGTCGCACGCGGACGGAGACCGGTGGGAAATTCAAAAAGTGAAACACACAGCACATACAGTACCCTGTAATCTTATAGATTACATTACTGTGTGAAATCATTTCACATCCCCTTTGTCCCTAGTGGTTTGCCCAGTGCCCTGCATGCACTTTTATATTATATATGTCATTCTTTCTGCCTGGAAACATGAGAATGTCCATGGCATAAAAAAGCTTCCCTTTACGTCAAAAGTGGTTTTTGATCAGCTAGAAAACAGCGATAGTAAATAAGAATAATTTGCAGAATTGAGTGATACTGATTTTTGGGGAAATTCATCATCAGAAACTGAAAGTGACGACAGCGACAATTCTGCAACTGAGCAAATTTCAGTGTTTTTGATTTGATTAGATTATTGAATAAATTTTATTACTATTATGTTATTATTTTTGATAATTATTTATAGTTATTTATTATATTATAATTTATGATTTCATGTTTCAAACTTGTTTGGACAGATTTAAGTGAGTTATTCCTAATAATTACGGGCCTACAATATAAAACGCCATATTTCCATGCAAAATAATGTATCGCTTTCAGCACTAAGAATCTGAAATAATCACACCACCAGGGAGGTTAACAACTTTGTCAGTTTTTTTTTTTTTTTCGCTGTCTCTGATCCTTGATTGGGAGATTTGCACTCACTGCCTCTGTGGTTGCTGTGATACAAGGGAACATCTCCCATATGGCAAAACAGACAATGATAAAACCAAAACAAAATTGTGGGGTGGCTGAATTCGTTTTCTTTTCTTCAAGCTTTTTATCCCTTTATGTTTGCCTGCCAGTAGCACAATTCCCGTGCTAAGGTGACAACATTCACTCATTGTATCAGGCCAACTGAAACAGAACCTCCCTCACTCCTCTTCTCCATGACATAGATGAGAGGGCTTCTGTAGTCCTCACCCAGGCAGGGATAACTGAAAACAATGTAACTGATAAGAGAGCGTAGGGCAAACCATAGATTATGCAATTTTCTTTCCTGAATCCACGGGTTGCAGGAAAGAAAATCACTAAATTTCCCCATCAACACAGCCATTGTTGATGGGGAATCCCTCCCGTGGGGCTATTGTGTTCTCCTGGCAGGAAGCTGCCCCTGCTGGGAAACACAATGATTAATGCTAGTCACTTTAGCTGCAGGCAGCAATTGCATGCTAAAAATCCGAAATGTTGGTTGTAACCAAGTCCAGGGCCGGATTAACATAGGGGCTATTGGAGCTGCAGCTCCAGGCCCCTTCCTTAACCCCTTCCTTACCGGGCACTTAAACCCCCCTCCTGCCCAGACCAATTTTTGGCTTTCAGCGCTGTCGCATTTTGAATGACAATTGCGCGGTCGTGCGACGTTGTACCCAAATAAAATTTGCGTCCTTTTTTTCCCCACAAATAGAGCTTTCTTTTGGTGGTATTTGATCCCCTCTGCGTCATTTCTGATCGCCGCTATAAACAAAAAATGAGCGACAATTTTGCAAAAAAGAACAATATTTTTTACTTTTTGCTAAAGTACAAATCCATTAAAAAAATTATTCATCAGTTTTGGCCGATATTCATTCTTCTACATATTTTTGGTAAAAAAAAAAAACGCAATCGGCGTATATTGATTGGTTTGCGCAAAAGTTATCGCGTCTACAAACTGGGAATTGATTTATGGCGTTTTTATTATTTTTTTTTTTTTTTACTAGTAATGGCGGCGATCTGCGATTTTTATCGGGACTGCGATATTGGGGCGGAAATGTCGGACATTTTTTACACATTTTTGGGACCAATGACATTTATACAGCGATCAGAAATTTAAATGTCCACTGATTACTGTATAAATGTCATTGGCAGTGAAGGGGTTAACCAGCAGGGGGCAGGGAAGGGGTTAAATATGTTCCCTGGGTGTGTTCTAACTGTGGGGGGGCAGGGCTGGCCGGGACATAACAGATCTAACTGATCCCAGTGACAGGGATCAGTAGATCTGTTATGTCCCCTGTCACAGAACGGGGAACCGCCGTGTTTACAACGGCGGTTCCCCATTCTGAGGCTCCTGAAAGTGATCGGCGGGTCTCGGGCGGACATCGAGTCCGCCCGACCCGCGGGCATGCTCGCCAGGGGGCGCGCAGGAGCATGCGCAGTGGAGGACGTCCATGGACGTCCTCCCGGCATTTCAGGTCCGCGCTGGAGCCGTATTTCGGCAATAGCGCGGACTTGGAGTGGTTAAGATATGCCCAGCCCAGTGGTGTGAGTGAGTCACTAATGCTGCCCAGCGCTGCTCTGTGTGCATTGTACACATGATTGATATGTAAATTGCAGCTGCATTGATATGTACATTTTTCTCTAACCCCCCCATCCCATCTCTCTCACCTTCATCCTCCTCTATTTCTCACCCCTTCCTATTTAATTTAATTTGTTTCAATATTTAATTTGTTTTAACAAAGATTGTTTGCATTTTCATTGTATTTATTTCCATAAAAAGGGTCAATAAAATCCACAACACCAGGCCCACGATGCTCTTTATCCGGCCCTGGCCAAGTCAACTGATGTATCAATTTGGGTACAAAAAGTCTGCCCATGAATGGACTGAATCTTGCCCGGTCCCTGCTGAACCGGTCGAGATTCGATCGATCTATGGCCAGCTTTAGAAGAACATATGAAGTTATTGGTTAAGAAGATTTCTTACAAGATCAACAGGCTTTCTTTTTTTTTTTTTGCATATATCAAACCTGTTTGATACATGTAAAAAATACCTGTTTATCTTGACAAATTGAACATACATAAGGAGACTGAATAGAAGTTCTTTGTTAGGGTTTACATACCCTTTAACCACTTCAGCCCCAGAAGGATTTACCACCTTCCTGACCAGGCCATTTTTTATGATACGGCACTGCGTTATTTTAACTGACAATTGCAGTCGTGCAACGTGGTACACAAACTAAACTGATTTCCTTTTTTCCCCACAAATAGAGCTTTCTTTTCATGGTATTTGATCACCTCTGCGGTTTTTATTTTTTGAGCTATAAACAAAAAAAGAGCGACAATTTTGAAAAAAAA
The DNA here is from genome assembly GCA_018402905.1 of Glandirana rugosa. Lineage (NCBI taxonomy): Eukaryota > Metazoa > Chordata > Amphibia > Anura > Ranidae > Glandirana > Glandirana rugosa. Next base: position 1,435,016 of record BLSH010330950.1, on the reverse strand, counting down.
AAAAATTTTTTACTTTTTGCTATAATAAATACCCCCCCTCCCCCCCAAGAAAAAAAAATAAAAAAAACAAATTTCTTCCTCAGTTTAGGCCAATGTGTATTCTTCTACATATTTTTGGTAAAAAGAAATCACAATAGGCGTATATTGTTTGGTTTGCACAAAAGTTATAGTGTCCACAAAATAGGGGATAGATTTATGGCATTTTTATTATTATTTTTTTTCTACAAGTAATGGCAGTGATCTGCGATTTTTAGCTGGACTGCGACATTGCGGTGGACAGAGTGGACACTTTTGACACTTTTTTGCGACCAGTGACATTTATACAGCAATCAGTGCTATACAAATGCACTGATTTCTGTATAAGTGTCACTGGCAGGGAAGGACTGGCACACAGTGGTCGCCAAGGGGTTAAGTGGTCCCTAGGGAGGTGTTTATAGCTGTGAGGGGAGTGTACTGACTAGGAGAACAGAGAGATCACTGTTCCTGATCACTAGGAACAGACAATCACTCTGAACTCCCCTGGCAGAACAGGGATCTGCCTTGTTTACATAGGAAGATCCCCATTCTTCCTCTTTGTGGAGCGATCAAAGGTGGCTGACGGACATCGCAGCAGCTGGCCGCGCGCACCGCTTCCAGGGCGTCGCCATGGGCGCGCAAGCGCTATATCTATTACATGGAGTGCAGTACCGGTTTAGCGATCCACGTAATAGAGCCACCTTGCCATAGTATAACTGACCAAAGAGCCCAAAATCTGGTTTATACATAAACAATTAAAATGCAGCTACAACCAAAACTTTTTTTTTTTTAAAGTTTTGGATAGAGAGGAGATAGCTTAGAACCCCTGTCAGTTTTTTATCACTGCCTGTGGCCCCATTCGGGATATTAACCCTCTCGAATTACCCTGGTCACCATTTTCATTAAGTGAGAAAGTGAAACAAATTCTAAGTATGCAGTTGTCACCAAAACAGGAATAGAAGGTAAATCTTCCAATGGGTACATTAACTTTGGTGACTCTAGTGACACCCTAGGATCGCCTCCCTTTGGAGGGATTTCCTCTCACTTCCTGTTTGGATTTAGTTCCACTTTAATATAATCTGGATCGATTTGTAACAATCTGCAGAATGCACAGCAGTGTGTAACATTTTCAGTACAGCAAATGGCATGGTATACCCAGATTATGGTGAGGTGGACTTAGAGGAGCCAAAAAGGTCTTCCACTAAATGAATACGAAGCACGGCAGAGAATTCTAACAACAGAATGAGGGAGATTTACTAAGAATGGAGCAGACAGAATCTGAAGCAGCTGTTCAAGGCAACCAATCAGCTTCTAGCATTCATTTCCAAAGCTTAAATTAAAGATATGGCAATTTTCACTTATTTACATTGGTTCAGATCAATGTAATTATGTATATACCATACTTGTGGGATCCCCACAGAAGCTGGAAATCAGTGTAGTAGTCAACACTACTCCATTGATCTCCACTTGCTTTGGGTTGGCTGCCCTGCTGCATTCTGAACACAGGAGATCAGCCTCTTGGCACAGGTGCCAATCAGGGAGCAATTTGGATTTCCCAATTAAATGCAAAGCATTTTCTGATTGGACGAGATGGAGAAGTGGGGTAGTAGCAACACAATCTCCACCTCATCCAATAAGAAAACACTTTGCATTCATTGAGAAAATGGAAAGTGTTCTCTGAATGGTGGCCATGCCAAGCAGGTGACCTCCTGTATTCAGTAAGCAGTAGGGAAGCTGATCGTCACGGGACCTGGAAGCTAGTGGAGATCACTGTAATAGCGGTGCCTACTACAGTGATTTCCAGCTTCTATGGGGATCCCACAGGTATAGCACATACATATAATGTAATGTAAAAATTACCATAACTAAACTTCAGCTAAAATTAGGTTCTAAAGGCTGAAGGTTTCTCTTTACCTTAATAAATTCTCTGCATTAAGGTGAAAAACCTTCTGAGTGCAGCTCGGGTAAACTTCAGCTAAAATGAGGTTCTAAAGGCTGAAGGTTTTTCTTTACCTTAATAAATTCTCTGCATTTAGGTGAAAAACCTTCTGAGTGCAGCTCGGCCCTCCCCCCCCCCCCCCAACATATACTTACCTGAGCCCGACCTCGATCAAGCGCTGTGTTTGAGAGCAGCAGCTCTCTCCGCTCTATCCTCCTCCTTTTAGGCTCAAAGCCATTGGCTCCCACTGCTGTCAATCACAGCCAGTGAGGAGGGACCGGAGGGTGGGGCCCAAGCGACACTTTGTGTGTCGATGGACACACAGAGTGTAGCTCAGGATCGAGCCCTCATGAGTGCTCCCTTAGCAAGCGGATTGCCATGGTGAGCAGATGTGTTTTGAATCCCAAAATGATCAAGAAACCTCTCATTTTTATTTGTGATGGAAGTGAGATATATGCAGATATATTTTGATATAAAAAAGAAACCCAAAATATAGTATAGGTAAGCGGTCGGCAAGAGGATAAGCTTAGCTAGGTTTGGACGAGGGCCGGATTAACATAGGTGCTATTGGAGCTGCAGCTCCAGGCCCCTTCCTTAAGATAGGCCCAGCCCACTGGTGTGAGTGAGTCACTAATACTGCCCAGCCCTGCTCTGTATACAGTGTACACATGATTGATATGTAAATTGTGACAGCATATTTAATCAATAAATTAATAAAAAATGGTTTGCTTTTTCATTTTTATTAATTTCCATAAAAAGGCCCACCAAAATCCTCAGCACCATACCCATGATGCTCTTAATCCCATGATGCTCTTAATCCGGCCCTGGTTTGGACCAGTCTTCCACTTTAAGTGAAAAAAATGGCCTCGTTTCACTGGAGTGTTCCTTTAATTTGTTGATTGAAGACATAATGGCAAATAAGACTGAGTTAAATTGATTGATACTTTAATAAGAGACTGACTTTAATGACGGCAAATTGTAATGCAATCTACTCCGAATTCTGAAATCTAGTTTGTTAAATGCGTTCAATGAATCTCTTCACTCCTTGAAAAAAATAAAGAAAAGCATTACAATAAAAACACGACAATTGTTGTAAAATGATAGACAATTAATACGGAGGGCGTAAAGGCGAATTTCTTGATGGATTTGCCTCCGCAGCCATTTCAGTTACAGTTAACAGGAGACTTATCATATTATGGCTAACTAGTTTGTCTAAGCACCAGCTTTCCAATTCTGTGATGTGGGGATTAATTAACTTTATTTCCTTTTTAAATTAAGTTTTATGCTGATGAACAATGCAATTCCTTTAAAATGACTTAACAATCCTAGCTTTTTTTTTTTTCTTTCGTAATTTTACAATTAATAGTTTACCCTTATGTAATTTACGGCAGCATTATCTGTGTAAACATTAAAATCACTGAAGCTTAAATCTGAATATATTTACAGTTGATTATATAGAAAACTACAACTTCACATACATATATATCATACAAATAAAAAATAAATGAGAATTGGGTTATATGAAAGATAAAAACAAATCCAATCTTGGCAACTTTGTTTGTAAAAAAATTTTTTGTAACTTGTTTGATATCCAGAAACTCATTCCTCTAACATCCTGGTATATTGGGCCATTCGGTAGCTGCACATTCTGTCTGGTTGATGTCTGGTGACAATGGGGTTGATTTACTAAAACTGGGGAGTGCAAAATCTGGTGCAGTCGTGTATGGTAGCCAATCAGCTTCTAACTTCAGCTTGTTCAATTAAAACTTTGGCAAACAAACATGGATCCTGTTTGGTTTCTATGCAGAGCTTCACCAGATTTTGCACTCACCAGTTATAGTAAATCAACCCCATTGTGGTGACTATCTTTTGCATGGCAAGATATGGATGTGTAGTGCTGTGTCCTGCCTCAAAGTATTATTGATTGGTTTGCGCAAAAGTTGCCGCGTTTACAAACCATGAGAATACATTTCTGGCGTTTTTACTATTTTTTTTTTTTTTTACTGGTAATGGCGGTGAACTGGCGGTGATCTATCCGGACTTTGATATTGGGGCGGACATGTCGGACATTTTTGACACTTTTTTTGGGACCAATGACATTTATACAGCGATGAGAAATTTAAATATCCACTGATTACTGCATAAATGTCATTGGCAGTGAAGGGGTTAACCTGCAAGGGGAGATCTAGGGGTTAACAGTGTTCCCTGGGTTTGTTCTAACTGTGAGGGGGCTGGGCTACTATGGACATAAGAGATCTAACTGATCCCAGTGACGGGGATCAGTAGATCTTTTAAATGCCGCCTCCCCGTTCTTTCTCTCTGCCAGGTCCTCCAGAGTGCAGAGCGCTCCCGCCCACTAGCTGCGCACGCGCACCGTTGATAGACGGTGATTTTGTGTAATAGCGCCACTCTGCAGCCGTAAATGTACGTGAGCTGGGACGAAACCCGTTAAAGAGACTCTGTCAAGAGACTTTATACTCAAATGAACCAAGACTAATTTCCTCTGTTGCCTGCATCTGATCCCTGGGCTGCATGCTAGTTCAAGGGAAGTGAACCAAACGTTCATGCCCTACAATTAATATGCTGCTCAGGGGTTGCAGGTTGCCACATCTTGTATAATATATTGATATAATGAATTCTACTGACAGAGTCACTTTAAAAGGAGCCTCTCAGATCAAATACCTTGACATTTTAGACAATCAGATAATCAAGGGTCATTTGACATCTTGCCTGACCACTGTTTGGATGTATATACTGTCTCCCAGCTTCCGAGTGCGCAGCATGCAAGACTAAGCACTATCCCTTCATCTAACTGAGAGCAGTATGAACATGGGGGTTGTGCCATCTTCTGTCTCTCTTAGACCCCTTTCACACAGAGGCAGTTTTCAGGCATTTTAGTGCTAGAAATAGCGACTGTAAAGCACCTGAAAACTGCCCCCCAAGCCTAAGTGCTTCCACATTGGGGTGGTGCGCTTGAGGGATGGGAAAAAAAGTCCTGCAAGCAGCATCTTTGGAGCAGTTTGGGAGTGCTGTATACAGAGCTCCCAACCCGTCCCTGCCCATTGGAATGAATGGGCAGCGCTTCGGAAGCACCTGAAAAGCGCTTCGGAAACGACGCAACACAGAAGTTTTTAACCCCTTCTATGGGGTTGAAAGCACCCCACTAGCTGGGAACTTAGCCTGCTCTTCTCCAATAGTCAGACTTGTCCTAACACCCCCCCCCCCGCTGCACAGCCATTCACTGGGAAGCTCAGTGTGTTGCTGCTTCTCCTTCCAGCTCTTATGCAGCTGAGAACAGAGGAAAAGTGATCACTTATAAAAAAAGGGGAAAAGGTATTTCTAAAGTTTGTTTACATCTATACACAAATGTTTTGCCTCTCATTTCTATCAAGGCCTCAAACACATGGACGTATTTTGACGCTGGCGTTTTCTGGCGTTTTTTGCAGCTCTCCATGTTAGTCAATGGCCCCTTAAAAACGCCGACGTTTTTGAGCTGTAGAGGGCGTCTGCGTTAGTGAGCTGCTACTAGAAACCACGGCCAGCGCGTTCTGAGGCTGTAATGTTTTGGCGTTTTTTGACGCCGACGCCAAAAAACGCTCACTAACGCTCACTAACGCCGTACCGGCGTTAACCGGCATTTTTTGACGCCAACGTTTTTAGGTTGAAAAATAGCAGAGGGCTGATTTTTTTTTTTAAAAAAGCCTATTGATGCCGACGCTTGCTAACGCTCACTAACGCCAATGCATAATGCCAAAAAACGCTGACGTTAATGAGCATTTTTTTTTTCAATGGATAAGTACAATAGGATACACAAGTACAATAGGATACACAAGTACAATAGGATACACAGGTACAATAGGATACACAAGTACAATAGGATACACAGGTACAATAGGATACACAAGTACGATAGGATACACAAGTACGTGTGTATCCGACAATAGTCGACAAAACCGTCCTTACAAAAACTCGACATTTTTTTTGGGTTCTGGTCTCCCAAGACTCTCTGCAAAAAGTCGACATTTTTATGAGATTGCGGGTTTTTGCGAGGGATTGCAAGTATTGTGAGTTATTGTGTCGAGTGGTTACAAAAACCTGCAAAACATAGGTAACTTTTTTTTTTACGAGTAATTGCAG
>BLSH010330950.1:1382175-1412735 GCA_018402905.1 Glandirana rugosa | reverse complement strand
TCATAATTTACGAGTAGAAAAAAATTTAATTACGTAAGTAAATTCGTGAAGTCGGGGCCGTCCCGGCAGAAATTATGATTAACCTGGGACCCGTTTGTAAAAGAACCCGGGGGGTACGTTTCAACGAGAGGTAGGGTTGTAAGGTTTTTTTGTTTGTGTGTGCGTTTGCATACATAACTTAACATAACATTGACATGGGGATGGAGGGGGTTTCATCGGTAGATAACCAGTGGAGACATGTGGTGAAACGAATGGAGACATGGGAGTTAGGTGTGAGGGGTACTGAGGTGGATGGGGGATACAGAGGTGAGGATGTGAGGGGTAGTGAAGTGAGCTGTGGACAGGGAATGCAGTGGTGAGCTGTGGATTGAGGGTACAGAGGTAAGCAAAGTGGTGTACAGAGGTGACCAATAGATGGCTACTTTGGGGGAGGTAGGGGTACAGTTACAATACAATTCAATACATACGTTTGCGTGTGTGTTTGTTTTTTTGGAATGTTGGGATGGAGAGCAACTTTGCATGGGGGGCCCAAGAAAATGTTTGCCCAGGGTCCAATTAGTATTAAAGACGGCCCTGCCGGGGCTGAAGTGCTTAAATGAATGCATTAATTTAAAAAAAGATGAGCATTTAATACTACTTTAAAGTTTGTTTTTGCAAAATGTCCCTTTGGTGACCCTATCCTCTAAGCACCATCTATGGGCGCCATTCACTTTCTCTGCTTTAGTTCACTACAATACGGCTACTGCATAATAAATGATGATAATAATTATAATAATAGAGATAGTAAAATAGAATGAGCTACTCATATAATCCACTGTGATATTTTCTTTGGCGCTCCATTTTAAGTAATAACATCACGCCTCTTATCTGTTCTGAGATTTGGGAAACTTACAGCAGATGACTGCAATGGCGTCTCGGGATTGCGTGTCATTTCATATGAATATGATCTTTAAATTACACTTTACAAGCAAATAAATGGGGGAAGACTGCCCTGCAAAAAGCCTGGCCCCACTCTGGAACTTTAAGACTTCTCGGAGAATGACTTTTGTCCAGTGATATTGTGCTTTGTGTAAGTTTGTCATGAATCTTTCCTTTTATCTGAGTGCTGGAGGCACAAGAATGAAACGTTTTATTCTCCGGCTCTGGAGCTGATAATTGCGCCCGATATCGCTGCCAGCACATGCAGCCTTGTGGCTTCCCTCTCTCAGGATGTGTGGAATTTGATGGCTGGAGTTCAGGCCCCGCTATTTCATGTGGCCAGAGTAGAGGGTAACGCAGCTTTCTTCATTTACAGTCACGGAAGCCCAGTGTTGTGTTGTGATTCACGGGGGTAACCATAGAAATGAACACTGTATGTCTTCCAGACGTGTGGAACGTTGATGTCCTCAAAACGTCATATTTCACCCCGAGAACCTTCACCTTGCTGGCAAAACGCTGTTGGTGCACCAATGACTTCAAACCAACCCAGCAACAATTTTACCTTAACCCCTTCAAAACCGGGCACTTTCACCCCCTTCCTGCCCAGGCCAATATTCAGCTTTCAGCGCTGTCGCAATGACAATTGCGTGGTCAGCAACGCTGTACCCAAATTACATTTTTATCATTTTGTTCACACAAATAGAGCTTTCTTTTGGTGGTATTTGATCACCACTGAGGTTTTTATTTTTTGTGCTACAAATTAAAAAAGACAGAAAATTGTGTTTCTGTTATAAAGGTTTATAAATAAGTATGTTTTCTCCTTCACGGGCACTGATGAGACTGAACTGATGAAGTTGCACTGACGGGCACTGATGAGAAGGCACTAATGAGCAGCACTGATGGGCACTGATAGGCATCAGTGATGGGCACTGATAGGCAACACTGATATACTGCACTGATGAGGTTGCACTGACAGGCACTGATGAGGCAGCACTGATGAGGGGGCACTAATATGCAGCACTGATGGGCAATGATAGGGGGCACTGATATGCAGCACTGATGGGCACTGATAGGCGGAACTGATGGAACTGATGGGTAGCACTGATGGGCAATGATGGGCAGGGACAGGCATTACTGATAGGCACTGTTTGGCATACCTGGTGGGCACAGGTGGGCACTGATTGGCATCACAGGCAGGCACTGCTGGGCATCACTGGCGGGTATCCCTGAAGGGCCTGCACTGGTAATCAATGCGCTGATTATCAGTGCAGACCCCCTGTGTCAGAAGAGCCGCTGATCGGCTCTCCTCTACTAACGCCCTGTCAAGCAACTAATATGGGAAAGCCGATAACTGGCACTTCCTGGTTATGATGTGATCAGCTGTGATTGGACACAGCTGATCATGTGGTAAAGACCTCACCTTACTTCATAGGCTCTTTATCAAGATCGGAGATGCGGTGTCTCAGAGCGACACACCTCACCATCGATTGCTGCGCTGCCTGTGGAGGTGGGGGGGCAGGGAGCGTGCATGAGTGGCTTATCCTGATGGACGTCATATTATCAGTCAAGGTAATGGAAGCCCCGCCTGACCGTCATTCTGCTATAGGCCGGGCGGGAAAGAGTTAACCACTTGCTGACCACGTGCCGCCTTTTTACTGCGGCAGTGTGGCTCTATTCCACGAATCGCCATAAATAGGTGGCGATTTACGGACGCGCAGCTAGGGGGCTAGAGCTCTCGTGCCCATCACACTCTGCAGGAATGTGCCCGTGGCTCGGGCAGACCCGATGTCCGCCGGTAAGCCGCGATGAGCTGACAGAGTGAAAGAACGGGGAACCGCCGATGTAAACACGGCGGTTCCCCGCTCTGTCAGTGGGGACATAAGAGATCTACTGATCCCTGTCACTGGGATCAGTTAGATCTCTTATGCCCAAGGTAGCCCAACCCCCTCACAGTTAGAACACGCCTAGGGAACACAGTTAACCCCTTTCCTGCCCCCTGCAGGTTAACCCCTTCACTGCCAATGGCATTTACACAGTAATCAGTGCATTTTTATAGCACTGATCGCTGTATAAATGCCAATGGTCCAAAAAAAAGTGTCAAAATGGCCCGACATGCCCACCGCAATATCGCAGTACCGCTAAAAATCGCAGATCGCCGCCATTACTAGTAAAAAATAAAAAACCCCAGAAATTAATTCTTATCATCCGTAAATGCGGCAACTTTTGCGCAAACTAATCAATAAACGCCGATTGCAATTTATTTTTACCAAAAATATGAGGAAGATTATAAAACCGATGAATACATTTGTTTTTTTTATATATTTTTTTTTGGATTTGTATTTTAGCAAAAAGTAAGAAATATGTTTGTTTTTTTTTGCAAAATTGTCGCTCTTTCTTTGTTTATAGCGGTGATCAGAAATGACGCAGAGGTGATCAAATACCACCAAAAGAAAGCTCTGTTTGTGGGGAAAAAAGGACGCAAATTTTGTTTAGGTACAACGTCGCACAACCGCGCAATTGTCAGTTAAAGCGACGCAGTGCCGAATCGCAAAAAGTGCTCTGGTCCTACAGTGGGAAATCCTTCCGGGGCTGAAGTGTTTAAAGTAGCTGTAAACTTCTGAAATGAAAATGAACAAAGCATTTTCCTCTATAGTGTGAACTTGCCTCAATCCAAAGCACTGAGTGAGATTTCTGTCTGCTGCCTCTTCCAACTGCCATCTGCATGAGTCACTTCTGACAGATAATACCAACATCACAGAATCCTGGTGGACAGGGGAAGGGAGTTCCAGCACACAGAAGGTGATTTACAGCCTTAGCTGTGCATGTTTCCCTATGTGCTGGGTAGAGGGGGGTGTCCTTTCCCCCCACTCAGCTCTCCTTTCTATGCTGTGCAATGTGTGGCATCAGATTCCCACCCCCCTGCATTCTTCTGATCAGAAATGCTATGTAAACTCTACATATTGAATGGATGTAGAGAAAAGAAGGCTGCAGATAAACGGGTACATCTTCATTGGGTATATGTAAAGGTTTAAAACCACTATAAGAGTATGTAAACCCATCTGAACCAGTTCGGGCATACCTGACCAGCAGTGATGCCAATCAGTGCCCATCAGTGATGCCAGTCAGCTCTGCCTTTCAGTGCCCATCAGTGTCCTTCAGTGCTGTGTCATCATAGCTGATCAGCACACATCAGTGAAGGATACAAATTACTTATTTACAAAATGTTATAACACAAAATGTTTTTTCTTTCAAAAATTTCGGTATTTTTTCATTTTTTTGGCAAAAAATAAAAAACCCAATGGTGATCCAATACCACCAAAAGAAAGTTCTATCAGTGTAAAAGAAATTACAAAAACGTAGTTTGATTACAGCATTGCATGACCGCACACTTGTCATTCAAAGGACGACAATGCTGAAAGCTAAAAATTGGCCTCGGCAGGAAGGGGGTAAAAGCTCCCAGTAGGTAAGTAGTTAATATAAATGTCTATAGATCTCATTATTTCAAGAACATAAAATGCCTTTTCCTGGACACTTCTATATGGTGGATATGTGATCTTCCACATGTTCCTCTACACTCCACTGTGTCATGGGTGTCAGTGTTGTCATTACATGTGAAAGGCACCCCAAGTGCAGCAAACGCACAAAAAACTGCAGTAACGCATCGCGCTTCGCTCCAGCAAAAGGTTCTGGAGCTTCTCTGGGGCAATTGTTGTGAGTAGGGGGCGAGTGAAAACGCTCTAAAACACTCAAAACAAACGCACGTGGGAATATGAGTTCCCGCTACATGGAGATGTGAACGGGGCCTGACAACTGAGTGTCTCCGTCCACTCCCTACCAATTACTTGTATAAAGATGGCCATACACTATGCGATCTGATTGTACAATCTCTGTACAATTTCCTTTAGATTTACCAGAACTTTGTAATAGGAGGACCCACCTGAACAATCCATTCAATTTATATCAAGTCAGACAGGCCTTTATACTACATAGCTGATGGGAGATCTAAAGGAGATTGGACAATCAGATTGTATAGGAAGTGGGTGGAAGGTGGTATAGTAATGAGGGAGGTGTGGTCCAGAGTGATGAGCATGCCCTATCGCGCCCTCTTCTGTGATGCAACAAAGAAGTGAAGGCTTCTGGGAGATGACCTAACAGGAAGTGAATGCTGAAAGATCATCTACAGCAGTGGTTCTCAACTCCGGTCCTCAGGACCCACTAACAGGCCAGGTTTGCAGGATAACTGAAATACATCACAGGTGATATAATTTGCTGCTCAGTGATTGCAGGATCCTAGTCTGCATCTCCCCAAGGTAATACTTAAAATCTGGCCTGTTGGTGGGTCTTGAGGACAGGAGTTGAGAACCACTGCTCTACAGGAAGGGATGGAATCTGAAAACCATTTTAAAAATTCAAATAAACTGACAAGAGCACATTGGGATAGCTGGGCCAGTGATGGCATTGGAAAACTCTTCTATTTATTATGAAGAGTGAAATTCTGGCCAAAAAGGTGAACTTATCCTTTAACACTGCTGGAGCTGTCACTAGGAGTGGTGATTGGTGGGCAAAGCTAAGCGGCAACATTTAACACTGCTGGAGCACTGGAGTGCAGGAGCCCCCATAGTAGGGTTGCCACCTCATTCCTTTAAACCCGAACACATACCCAGGTTCTGAGGCTAATTCAATGCAGATAAGGCACCAGTGAGTTTAATTACCACCTTAATCAGCCACAGAACCTGTGTAATTAGTATGTGTTCGGGTTTAAAGGGATGAGGTGGCAACCCTACCCCATATGCATTTATTAGAGTCACATAGGGTGGCGATTGGTTGGCAGAGCTATGTGACAGCGTTTAACACTGCTGGAGTCGCCCAACAAGGTATTCAGGAGAGTCATGTGGAGCAACGACAGGTGGGCAGAGCTAAGGTGCAGCATTTAACACTGGAGCTGTACCGCAAGGCAATCAGGAGGGTCACATGAGATGGCATTCTCCTTGGTAAAATTTCCCATTACTTCCCGTCCTGGATATACAACAGAAAGAGTTATTCTCTCCAAAGTAAGGACAAATTCCCTCTTAGACAGTTGTCACTGAACAGGTGTCATTAGAAGATCTTCACTCACTTCTTGTTCAGGTGAAAACCATTTTGGATTTCTCCTAATTTTCTCACCCAGTGACAATATTCTCTCTAGTAGGTAGGCAGACGGCAAAAAAAACCTGGTTGGGTTTCTTACCACTCTATCCAAAGCAAAAAAAACCTTTCAGGATAGGAATATTGATGCTGCCAATGCCAGCTTGTTGGGAAGTTGTAGGGCTACCTTCTTTAGCCTTGCTCCACTATGTGGCCAGTGATATGTGGTATGCGGGAACTGCATACATGCTGGGTGGGCCCTAGGGCATCCAGGTTTTAAAGCCAGTTCCCAGGAAGGGCCCACAGTTCAGCTTTGCAGGGGAAATGAGCTAAAGGTTCCAACTCCACAGTGCTAGCTCCACCTAAACTTACAAAACAAAGAGAAACGCCCATGGGACTTTGAATGAGGTTGACATATGGTCCAAAAAACAAACACAGATATTTCAATAAAATACATATTTATTGTTTATGATAAAACAACAAATAAAGGACAACTGTGGTCCGAGCCGCTGCACATAGGGCATATCTGTGCTTACAGTCAAAATACATACATGCAAGTGCAATACAAATGTATGAATCTAGTATACAATGCATCTATACTCGACGCGTTCCGCTCGCTTCCTCAGGAGTGGATGCATGAAACGGCCACACTGGGATGCACCCAGCACGGGGGCTGAGGGGACGCGGCCAAAGACCACCAGGGACAGGGACAACAGAACCAGCACGACCAGGGATGTGAGAGGGAGGGAGTAACTCAGTCAACTCCATGGCTTCAGGATATGGTGTAACAGTAGATGAATATCCAGGTAGTTCCATGTAATGTGCATAAGCTTGGTGGACGGATGTGTTATCCCGGCTGTAGTGTGGACGTGCAGAGTTCGGGGAAAAGGAACCTAAACTTAGGTTCCACACTGCTTTGCCCCAAGGCCTGATCAGGAGGCTTCAACTTCCTAGGGGTTCCTGGTCTAGTCCATAAAGGATCCTGTACAACACCGTATGCCCATAGCAATGGAAATCCAGGTGTGCCTGGGGAACCTTCCTGGCCACCGTCACTAAAAGCCCCTTCATTATTAAATCACCACTCACTCCCGACCCAAATCAGATGCTAGATCCACATTCCCAAGGTATTGGCTGTGCACTTGCATCTCGCAGAGACCTTATGACGAATTCAGCATAATTAACAGCAGCATCACTTACCATACCTGGTTGATGCTGACTGTCTTCACCGAACACATCAATGAAACATTTCTTCATTTTACTTGTATACAAAACAAGCAATAACTTAGGCCTTATGAGTTACTGTACAACATTTTAACAAAAGATGCTAAGTACCAAAAATGTAGTTATAATTTTACATAACTGTTCCCATTGGTCAGGTGTCTTAGGAGGGATGCTACAGTGCACACGGTGCTCTCTCAAGACAATTACTCCATAACTCTTTTTTCCCTTTTTCTATTGCTGGCATGAGGTCTACAGAATGTAAGAATTCTTTTTTGAATTTGACATGGCTGTGTATCATACTCACAGATAGAGAGGAAAGTGGGGTGTCAGCTAAGTGTAGTAATAAAGGTTTCTGATTGTTAAAAAAGAGAATTGAACACTCACAAATATAGATATATGCTTGCATATATAAAAAGGCAGCTTCTGTTGCCCTATCCTGCTGAGCAGCCACCGCCGCTGTATGTACTCTCCACTATGAGCAAGCCAGGAAGCGTCTGCAACCACCCTGGAACACACTGGAGCCAATGTGTTGTCAATGGAAGATATTCCTACTAGAAATAATGTGTGGCTACGCATTTCGAAGCATGCACACTCCTTTCTCAAGCCAATCTCTATAGTTTATATATCGTCCTTTGGTTGAGGGCTGTGTGGGTCTTACCATTCGTGCGCCATTATCCAATTTTGTGTGCATCATATTCATAGGAATCTGTGAAAGAAAAAAGAGTCACATATGTCACCATGGCAGAGGAATTCATAGCTCTTAATGGAACACAATCATGTACTGTAACTAATAGTTTCTAGCTTGGTATGGTAGTCTACAGTAGCCAGAGCATTGCACCCATGATCCATTGATCGCAGTTACAATGCTTTGCAGGCTCTAATGCTACAAAAATCAATTTTTATTAATCAATATGGGCTCATTTTTTATTTTTTTTGCAAAAGGTTGAATTAGCTTTTAAAGCTGAACTTGAGCAAACAAGTAAGGATACAGTTGAAATATATATATAAATATATATATATACTATATTACCAAAAGTATTGGAACACTTGTCTTTAAACGCACATAAACTGTAATGGCATCCCAGTCTTAGTCCGTAGGGTTCAATATTGAGTTGACCCACCCCTTGCAGCTATAACAGATTCACCTCTTCTGGGAAGGCTGTCCACAAAGTTTGGGAATGTTTGACTATTCTTCCAGAAGCACAATTATGAGGTCAGTCACTGATGTTGGATGAGAAGGCCCGGCTCGCTGTCTCTGCTCTACTTCATCCCAAAGGTATTTTATCAGGTTGAGGTGCAGGCCAGTCAAGTTTCTCCACCCCAAACTCGCTCATCCATGCCTTTATGGACCTTGCTTTATACACTGGTGCGCAGTCATGTTGGAACAGCCTCGGGGCATCCTCAAACTGTTTCCATAAAGTTGGGAGCATGAAATTGTCCAAAATGTCTTGGTATGCTGACGCCTTAAGAGTTCCCTTCACTGGAACTAAGGGGCCAAGCCCAACCCCTGAAAAACATCCCCACACCATAATCCCCCCTCCACCAAATGATTTGGACCAGTGCACAAAACAAGGTCCATAAAAACATGGATGAGCCAGTTTGTGGTCCTGTCCTCAACCTTTGGGATGAGTTAGAGTGGAGACTGCGAGCCGGGCCTTGTCATCCACATCAGTGCCTGACCTAATAAATGCGCTTCTGGAAGAATGGTCAAACATTTCCATAGACACTCCTAAACCTTGTGCACAGCCTTCCCAGAAGAGTTGATGCTGTTATAGCTGTAAAGGGTGGGCCAAGTCAATATTGAACCCTACGGACTAAGACTGGGTTGCCATTAAAGTTCATGCGCGTGTAAAGTCAGGCGTCCCAATACTTTTTGTAATATAGTATATATATATATATATATATACTGTATATACAGTGGACATAAAAAGTCTACACACCCTTGTTAAAATGTCAGGTTTCTGTGATGTAACAAATGAGACAAAGATAAATTATTTCAGAACTTTTTCCACCTTAACCACTTCCCGACTGTGTGCCGCCTTTTTACTGCGACAGTGTGGCTCTATTCCGCGGATCGCCGTAAATAAACAGCGATTCGCAGATGCGCAGATAGGGGCGAGAGCGCACCGCCGGTGGCGCGCTCTCGTGCCCCCGGCACTGTGCAGGAATGTGCCCACGGCTCGGGCGGACCCGATGTCCACTGGCGAGCCGTGATGAGCTGTAAAAGCTGAGTAAAAAGAATGGGGAACCGCCGATGTAAACACGGCAGTTCCCCGCTCTGTCAGTGGGGACATAAGAGATCTACTGATCCCTGTCACTGGGATCAGTTAGATCTCTTATGCCCAAGGTAGCCCAGCCCCTTAGAACACGCCAAGGGAACACAGTTAACCCCTTCCCTGCCCCCTGCAGGTTAACCCCTTCAGTGCCACTGACATTTATACAGTAATCAGTGGATATTTAAATTTCCGATTGCTTTATAAGTGTCATTGGCTCCAAAAAAGTGTCAAAAATGTCTGACATGTCTGGCCCAATATCTCAGTCCCGATAAAAATCGTAGATCGCCGCCATTACTAGTAAAAAAAAAAAAAAATTAAAAACGGCAGAAATTAATTCTCATGGTTTATAAACGTGGAAACCTTTGCGCAAACCAATCAATAAACGCTGATTGTGATTTTTTTTTTACCAAAAATATGAGGAAGAATATAAATCGGCCAAAACCGATGAATAAATTTGTTTTTTTATATTTTTTTTTGGATTTTTATTTTAGCAAAAAGTAAGAAATATTGTTTTTCTTGCAAAATTGTCGCTCTTTTTTTGTTTATAGCGGTGATCAGAAATGAAGCAGAGGTGACCAAATACCACCAAAAGAAAGCTCTATTTGTGGGAAAAAAGGACGCAAATTGCGTTTGGGTACAACGTTGCAGAACCGCGCAATTGTCAGTTAAAGCGACGCAGTGCCGAATTGCAAAATGTGCTCTGATCCTACAGTGATAAATCCTTCCGGGGCTGAAGTGGTTAAGGCTCCATGCACACTGTAGCTGCTAAACGGACGTTTTTTGGGAGTTTGGGCGTTTTTTTTAACAGCCCATAAACTCCCCACTATGTTATCCTATGAGTCCATGCACACATGGACATTTATTGCCGTTTATCAGCAGTGGAGTTTATGGGCTGTTGTCAGAACGTCCTAAATTGCGTTCAAGAGTCATTGTTCTGACCACAAAAAATGTTGAAAGCCTAAAAACGACCATAAACGCCCAAAAATGCTCAAAAACATGGCTCGCCAGCATTTTTGGTTGTTTTTGTTCCATTGAAAAAAAAAATGCTAGTACTTTAACGCTGATAAAAGCTGAAAAACTCACTACAAAGCTACTGACATTTTTAGATGTCCAGTGTGGAGCCTTAATGTGACCTATAAACTGTACAACTCAATTGAAAAAACAAACTGAAATCCTAGGGGAGGGGGGGGAGTAAAAATAAAAAACTAAAATAATGTGGTTGCATAAGTGTGCACACCCTCTTATAACTGGGGATGTCGCTGTGTTCATAATTAAGCATTCACATTTAAACTCATGTTAAATAGGAGTCAGTACACACCTGCCATCATTTAAAGCCTCTGATTAACCTCAAATAAAAGTTCAGCTGTTCTAGTAGGTCTTTCCTGACAATTTCTTAGTGGCATCCTACAGCAAAAGCCATGGTCCGCCGAGAGCTTCCAAAGCATCAGAGGGATCTCATTGTTAAAAGGTATCAGTCAGGAGAAGGGTACAAAAGAATTTCCAAGGCATTAGATATACCATGGAACACATTGAAGACTATCATCGAGTGGAGAAAATATGTCACAGAACTGGACGTCCCTCCAAAATTGATGAAAAGACAAGAAGAAAACTGATCAGGGAGGCTGCCGAGAGGCCTACAGCAACATTAAAGTGTTACTAAACCCACAACAGTAAAATCTGTCTGTATATGCGGAATAGCATGCTTGCTATACTCACTGTGTAACTTAAGGGGTTAATCCTCTGTATTGTGTAAAAAGACTGTTTGATCTTGTATGGCCAGATACTTCCTTCTTGCCCTGTCTACTATATTAGACTCTACTATACTACATGCAGGCAACGTGGAAAGGCTGCACATGCTCTGTTCGATCTTCCTGTTTCACATGGACACAGACTGCAGTGCATTTCTAGAGGCAGTGATTGTTTATTTGTGAACTGAGCATGTCATTGGCAAAGCACCAATCAGCTCTGGCTGGATTGTGGGTCAAGGGTTACTGATGCAAAGGAAGTGACATCATCAGAGAGTGAAATCTCCTCCTATATGCAAACTGGGAAATTCCCGGGTACCTGCAATTTTTTACCTGACTGCAATATACAGATGAAAAAGAAAGTATACAGCAGCAGTATTTTCATATAAAAAAAGATTTAGAAGCTGCGTGCATTGTGTGTGTGGGGGGGGGGGGGGGCGGATGAATTGTTTTTATATTGCTGCATTTAGTGACACTTTAAAGAAGCTGCAGTAATATCTGGCAAGTACTGGCTGTGTGGTGACAACAATCTCCCATATTCTTCATATGTCTGGGCTATGGGTAGAGTGGCAAGATGGAAGCCTTTTCTTACCAAGAAAAACATCCAAGCCCGGCTAAATTTTGCAAAAACACATCTGAAGTCTCCCAAAAACATGTGGGAAAATGTGGTATTGTCTGATGAAACCAAGGTTGAACTTTCTGTCCAGAATTCCAAAAGATAGGTTTGGCGCAAAAACAACCCTGCACATCACCAAAAGAACACCATATCCACTGTGAAGCATGGTGGTGGCAGCATCATGCTTTGGGGCTGTTTTTCTTCAACTGGAACAGGGGCCTTAGTCAAGGTAGATGGGATTATGAAAAGTTCCAAATGCCAGTCAATATTGGCACAAAACCTTCAGGCTTCTGCTAGAAAGCTGAACATGAAGAGGAACTTCATCTTTCAGCATGACAACGACCCAAAGCATCCATCCAAATCAACAAAGGAATGGCCTCAACAGAAGAAGATTAAAGTTTTGGAATGGCCCAGCCAGAGCCCAGACCTGAATCCCATTGAAAATCTGTGGGGTGATCTGAAGAGGGCTGTTGCACAGGGGATGCCCCCACAATCTGACAGATGTGGAGAGTTTTTGCAAAGAAGAGTGGGCAAAAATAGCCAAGTCAAGATGGCCATGCTGATAGACTCCTACCCAAAAAGACTGAGTGCTGTAATAAAATCAAAAGGTGCTTCAACAAAGTATTTGTTTAAGGGTGTGCACACTTATGCAACCATATTACTTTAGTTTTTTATTTTTTACTTCCCGCCACCTAAAAGATTTCAGTTGGTTTTTCAACTGAGTTGTACAGTTTATAGGTCACATTAACCACTTCTCAACCGAGCCTGTTTTTTGGGTTCGGTGTTTACAAGTTAAAAACATTTTTTTTTTGCTGTAAAATTACTTAGAACCCCCAAACATTATATGTTGTTTTTTTCTAACACCCTAGAGAATAAAATGTCGGTCATTGCAAAACTTTATGTCACACCGTATTTGCGCAGCGGTCTTCCAAGCGTGCTTTTTTTAAAATAAATTCAGTTTTTTTAGTTAAAAAATAAGAAAGCAGTAAAGTTAGGCCATTTTTTTTCCATATTGTGAAAGATAATGTTACGCCGAGTAAAATGATACCCAACAAGTCATGCTTCAAAATTGCGTCCGCTCGCGGAATGGCGACAAACTTTGCAACTTAAAAATCTATAGAGGAGGTCTAGTGCTGGAATTGTTGCTCTCACTCTAACGATTGCAGCGATACCTCACATGTGTGGTTTTAACAGCGTTTTCATATGTGGGTGGGACTTACGTATTCCTTCGCTTCTGCACGTGAGCTCGGATGGAAAGAGCGCTTTAAATGTTTTTTTTTTAATTATTTATTTTGCTTTTACTTTTTATTTTTACACTGTTCTTTAAAAAAAAAAATGGGTCAGTTTTATCCCTATTACAAGAAATGTAAACATTCCTTGTAATAGAAGAAAGCATGACAGGTCCTCTTAAATATGAGATCTGGGGTCAAAAAGTCCTCACATCTCATATTTACACTAAAATGCAAAAGAAAAAAAAATATTTGAAAAAAATGACATCTCAAAAAACAAAATGGGCCTTTTAAGACCGTTGGGCGGAAGCGGCGTGTGACGTCATTTCCGCCCTGCTGTGTTATGGAGCCGAGTGAACGGCTTCAGGCGCTCACTCAGTTCACAGACACTGGGGGGAGAGGATCCGATAATCTCCGCTGCTGCCGGCGGGTCCGGTAAGCGGTGGAGATGACGGGAAAGTGACGGGGGGGCGCCTCTCCCGCCGCTAATAAAAGTGATCTCGCGGCGAATCTGCCGCTAAGACCACTTTTATCTTCTTAAGAATCGCCTGAAGCTAAAAACGGTATCTGAAAGGTGCCTGCAGCTGCACCCACCATTCAGATATCACCACTCAAACCCAAGGATGTCAATGTACGTCCTTGGTGGTTAAGTGGTTAAAGGTGGAAAACGTTCTGAATTATTTATCTTTGTCTCATTTTTTTACATCACAGAAACCTGACAATCAAACAGGGGTGTGTAGACTTTCTTCTATATCTACTGTATGTATGTATATATATATATATATATATATAGAGTATCTCACAAAAGTGAGTACACCCCTCACATTTTTGCAAATATTTTATTCCTTTCATGTGACAACACTGAAGAAATGACACTTTGCTGCAATGTAAAGCAGTGAGTGTACAGCTTGTATAACAGTGTAAATTTGCTGTCCCCACCTTATTTTCCATCACTGCCTTAACCCTCTTGGGCATGGAGTTCACCAGAGCTTCACAGGTTGCCACTGGAGTCCTCTTCCACTCCTCCATGACGACATCATGGAGCTGGTGGATGTTGCGTTTCTCCACCATCCGTTTAATGGTGCCCCACAGATGCTCATTAGGATTTGTGTCTGGAGACATGCTTGGCCATTCCATCACCTTTACCCTCAACTTCTTTAGCAGGCAGTGGTCGTTTTGGAGGTGTGTTTGGGTCATTATCATGTTGGAATATTGCCCTGTGGCATAGTCTCCGAAGGGAGGGGATCATGCTCTGCTTCAGTATGTCACAGTACATGTTGGCATTCATGGTTCCCTCAATGAACTGTAGCTCCTCAGTGCTGGCAGCACTCATGCAGCCCCAGACCATGACACTCCCACCACCATGCTTGACTGTAGGCAAGACACACTTGTCTTTGTACTCCTCACCTGGTTGCCGCTGCACACGCTTGACATCATCTGAACCAAATAAGTTTATTTTGGTCTCATCAGACCACAGGACATGGTTCCAGTAATCCATGTCCTTAGTCTGCTTGTCTTCAGCAAACTGTTTGCAGGCTTTCTTGTGCATCATCTTTAGAAGAGGCTTCCTTCTGGGACAACAGCCATGCAGACCAATTGCAGTGTGTGGCGTATGGTCTGAGCACTGATAGGCTGACCCCCCACCCCTTCAACCTCTGCAGCAATGCTAGCAGCACTCATACGTCGATTTCCCAAAGACAACCTCTGGATATCACGCTGAGCACTGCACTCAACTTCTTTGGTTGACCATGGCGAGGCGCTGTTCTGAGTGGAACCTGTCCTGTTAAACCACTGTATGGTCTTGGCCACTGTGCTGCAGCTCAGTTTTCAGGACTTGGCAATCTTCTTATAGCCTAGGTCATCTTTATGTAGAGCAACCATTCTTTTTTTTCGTATCCTCAGAGAGGTCTTTGCCATGAGGTGCCATGTTGAACTTCCAGTGACTAGTATGAGAGAGTGAGAGTGATAAAACCAAATTTAACACACCTGCTCCCCATTCACACCTGAGACCTTGTAACACTAATGAGTCACATGACACCGGGGAGGGAAAATGGCTAATTGGGCCCAATTTGGACATTTTCACTTTCATGTTCTCAATTTTGTTGCCAGCAGTTTAGACATCAATGACGGTGTGTTGAGTTATTTTGAAAGGACAGCAAATTTGCACTGTTATACAAGCTGTACACTCACCACTTTACATTGTAGCAAAGTGTCATTTCTTCAGTGTTGTCACATGAAAAGATATAAAATATTTGCATGAATGTGAGGGGTGTACTCACTTTTGTGAGATACTTTATATACCATATATACATATATATACACACACACACACACACACACAGTGTATATATACAGTTTGCATACCTGAAAATACAGGCATAATAGCTAGAAGAATTACAATAATAGCTATTTTTTAAATATTATAATAATATCTGTTAATAATGTTCAGTAAACCTGCAACTTCGTTTTGAATCACCTTTTTTTTCTTTTTGCCTTGGAAAATACAATCTGTCACGTTTATTCTGCAGATTGTCTAATATTCTTACCCATTTTTGTTTCTCAAGCAAATATTAATTCACGACTGTTCAAACATTAGCTAGAGCATTTCCCCCCTTTCTTTTGAGATGTATCGAGCACCATTTTGTTTTGATGATTTTATTAAGCATTTGTGCTGACTGCGACAAATGCTAATACTACCTTTTATATTCCCCGAAACGGTTGACAGAATAATCTGTTTAAAAAATGCAAAACATTAAAATGTACAAAACAACTTTTGCTACGACAAATTGTGCGCAGGGAATTATTCTGATTATCATAGGCGGCTCGGATCGCTTGCTGTAGAGGGGAAAGTGGATGAGATGTTCCGATGCGTTGACATCTATTCGCTCTGCTCTCTTACAGAATAATGTACAAATTATATTAGCTTACCCCGTGTGCGAGCGTTTGTATTACCTAAACGTAACTAGGTCATTAGGAAAAAGATTTCATCTTCACTTTGTTTTCAGTTATGTTCAGATGACCGAAGATGCACTTACTACATCAGGCTTAAAGAGAGCCTTTGTTATTAGCATAAAAAAAAATAAAAAATTAAAGGGGTGCTCTACTTTCAGAATGCAAGTGAAAAAGAACACTTCACTGGTCAGCCACATTGGTAGAAGTACCTGCCCATTATAATGGGTTAAAGGGTGGACACCATAAGCCCTAGTGCTTAGTTTGAAATAATGACCTTTGTTTTAATGACCCCCATTAACCACTTCCCGACCGCGTGCTGTGTTTTCACGGCGGCAGTCGGGATGCTTAGCGCGAATCGCTGTAAAAACACGGCGATCTGCGAACAGCCGTTAGGGGGCGCGCGTGCCCGCCGCACTCCTGAGGAGTGTGCCCGTGGCTCAGGTGGACCCGATGTCCGCCGGCGAGCCGCGATAAGCAGCCACAGGGAAAGAACGGGGAACCGCCGATGTAAACACGGCGGTTCCCTGCTCTGTTAGTGGGGGCATGGGTGATCTACTGATCCCTGTCACTGGGATCAGTTAGATCTCTCATGCCCATGTTAGCCCAACCCCTCCACAGATAGAACACACCCAGGGAACACAGTTAACCCCTAGCTCTCCCCCCCAGGTTAACCCCTTCACTGCCAATGACATTTATACAGTAATCAGTGGACATTTAAATTTCTGATCGCTGAATAAATGTCATTGGTCCCAAAAAAGTGTCAAAAATGTCCGACATGTCTGCTGCAATATCCCAGTACCGCTAAAAATCGCAGATCGCCGCCATTACTAGTAAAAATTAAAAAAAATATAAAAACCCCAGAAATGAATTCTCATCATCTGTAAACGCGGCCACTTTTGCGCAAACCAATCAATAAACGCCGATTGCGATTTATTTTATCACAAATATGAGGAAGAATATAAATCGGCCAAAACCGGTGAAAAATAAATTTTTTTTTAGATTTGAATTTTAGCAAAAAGTAAGAAATTTGGTTTTTTTTGCAAAATGGTCGCTCTTATTTTGTTTATAGAGGCGATCAGAAATGACGCAGAGGCGATCAAATACCACCAAAAGAAAGCTCTATTTGTGGGAAAAAAAGGACGCCAATTTTGTTTGGGTGCAACGTCGCACGACCGCGCAATTGTCAGTTAAAGCGACGCAGCGCCGAATCGCAAAAAGTGCTTTGGTCCTAAAGCTGGAAAACCTTCCGGTTGGTAAGTAGTTAAAAAAGAAATCTTATTCGGTTAAAGCAAAAAAGTTTTTCTTCAAAATAAGAATTATTGTCAAGTTAGCCAATGCTGTTAAATTTGGTTTGGACATCCATGCATCAGTGACCCCCTATTCATAAAAAGGGTTAAAGTGGTTTTAAAGCCTCAAGGTGTTCACCTTAAAGTGGTAGTAAACCCTCCTATCATTTTCAGCCAAGGAAGCTGCCATCTTGGCCTCTGTTTAATCTACAACTGCCATGATGCTGCACATGTGATCAGCTATGACACCAGCCATTGGATGGTTTGACAGTCTGGTTTAGAGCACAACCAATGGGAGTGTTACATTTCCGGCACGTGCCGGAAATGTATCAGGTTTTTAAACTGTCAAATGGATGGGTTTACTACCGCTTTAATGCATTCTATGTATTAAAGTGAAAAACCTTCTGTGCAGCAGCTCCCCCCCAGACCCCTCCCCCTCTTTTCCTTGCCCGAGCCTGATCCGATCCAGCGATGTGCATGGGCACAGTGGCCATTGGCTCCCGCTGTTGTCAATCAAAAGCTATGACACGGGAGCGGGGCCCCGCTGTCTGTGTCAATGGACGCAGCTACATGACTCGGGAGCGAGCCCACACGGATGCCCCCATGGAAAAGCGGCTTTTTGTGGGGGCACCCAATGAAGAAGAGGGGCTTGGAGCCCCTAGCGGGGAACCCCAGAAGAAGAAGAACGGGGCTGCTCTGTCCAAAACCATGTTTGGTTTAAGCATGTCTTTCCCCCTTCTTACCTGGTTTCCTGGGAATCCATAAACATACCCGCATGTCTAGTAAATGCAGCATTGTCCTGCTGTAATCTGTCACTCTGCCACCACATATCAAGTCTCGCACCACCATCTTCTTTGATGATGTCATCAGGAGCCAACTGTCTCTTCCAGGTTTTTGCAGTCGGCCCCCTAATGACATGCAGCAGTGCACTTGCAGAGTGCTCTAAATGTCCTCGAAGCCTCCTGAGATATGGGACATGAGTATCCTAGGTGGCTGCAGGCAGCTGGGGAGATAATTCTCAGCTAGGCAAGAAAGAAGGAAGCAAGGGCTGAGAACTGGAAAAAGCCCCCTTCCAAAATTATATCTGCAGAAAAAATTTTTTTGAAAGAAGAAAATGGAGATGAAAGTTTGCTTTAAATATTCAATGTTTCTATTGCAGTATTATTAAAGAATCCTTACAAACATACTTACAATATAATTGATATGAGCCATAATAATGTTCTCAACAGCGGCCAGGGTATCAATTTTCCAAAGAAGAAAATGTACAGTTACAGGTTTAAAATGAACCTCTGATCAGTGGCGGCTGGTGATTTTTAGTTTGGGGGGCGGCAAACAACCCCCTGTCCCCGCGCTTACCCCATCGGCAGCGAAGATCGGCGGGCACATCAAGCTGGGGATCAGGCTGCGGCTCCTGTGTTCTCCTCTCTTCTGAGATCACGGCGGCTTCCACCGTGCATCCCCTCCCCTCCTCCTATAGGCGTCCAATAGGATCACCTGTCCTTTCAGCCAATTGGGTGATTGGTATGAGACCCACTTCCCAATTGGCCGGTAGGACGATCAGTGTTGCAACAGTAAATATTCATTCGCTGTTGCAACAGGTGGGCTCCGGACGCAATGCTCTGTGCCCCGAGCCCACCCTATTTTGAAGCATCTGGCTCCAATCGGGTGCTTCAAAAAACACATCCCCCCACCTATCCCCACAATTGTAATTCATGTGCCCGGCGTCCTGAAAGGGGCTGGGCGCATAGATTGGGAGGGCGGAAGAGGTGTTAGGGGGGAGGCGCCTGTGCGCCCACAATACACGGCCCGCCCCTGCCCCTGATGGAAACATGAAAAAGAAAAAGTTATTATTAACCTTGTTACCTCCTCCGATGCTTGCTCGTCTCCATGACTTCTCCAGAGCCTCTCCCATCCTCTGGAACTCCCTCCCCCTGTATGTCCAGTCAGCACCTACCCTGTCCACCTTTAGGTGATCCTTAAAAACTCAGTTATTCAGGGGAGCCTACCCCACCTCCACTTAAGAACTGTACTTGAGTCACCTCCATCAGATCATCCCCTGCAGCCATTACCTTTTGTACCACCTCCCCTTCCCTTTAGATTGTAAGCTCCCTGAGCCTTCCCATTGAACTGTATTGTAATCATACTATCCTCCTTTATATTGTAAAGAGCTGCGTAAACTGTTGGCACTATATAAATCCTGTATAATAATCATAATTATTTTTTTTTTTTTTTTTTCAAATATGATGTTTGCTTTACTGTAAATAAACGTACAAAACACAAGAGGAAGGTAAGGGAGAGTTTCATGCCTTTGGCCAAATATGCAAATAAACTGCTCTCTCCCAAGTGCAGTGACTTCTGGGTAAGCCATTTACCCTGTCTAAGCGCTGGCTTGTGTTAAGCTTTGAATGCCCAGTGGGCAAATCAATAACGCCATGTAAATGGCTTACCCAGAAGTCCCTGCTCTACAAATAGAATGGCTCATTTGCTTTGCAAATTGTAATGTTAAAGAGGAAATGTACCTTGTGTCACCTACAAGGGCTTTTACATGTTTTCTGGGGGGGGTAAAGTTTATTTTCAGATTTTTTAAACGTGTATGAAAGCATGTCCTAGTCATCTACACCCAACACTAATATTTCTGTATAGTGCAGTTATTGCCTGGCTAAATTATATCAATGGTGACTAGTTTTGTCCAATTGCTGGAACCATTATAGCACTTTGTTATAGTACTTCATACTTCTGTTCTTCGAAATATTACTAACCTCTGTGTGAAAATACTAGTTACCTGTCATTGGATTAACATGACCACTATGGTAAGTAGCATGCTCAGAAGAAAGGTCACCCCCGGAGACCTACATATTCTTTCAGGAATGGTTAATTCTTAAAGTGTTAGTAAACCCAATAATATGAAAATAGTTAATTTGCCTCCCAACCCCCCCGTCCACAGTTTATAAATAGTTTTACCTTAAAATACTGCCACTATACACCTTTTTGGCTGATCTGTATACCACCGTCACGTAATAAACTGCAGGGTCTCTCTGAGTGCTGCGTGTTCAGGTAGGAGGAGATTCCCACTATAGCCTGTATACACACCCACATGTGTGATGTCAATATCATGTGACCTAGCTAGCATTGTGAACAAGGAAATGTTCTCTCCAGCAATAGAGACCAAGCGGAGCATGTGCAGCTTTACTATCCTCACTGTGTATTATCTGGCCTTGCCAAGAGAGATAGTACAGGAGGGAAGGATCTGTCCATACAGGAGCCTTTTTACACAATGCAGGGGATTAACCCCTTAAGTTCCACAGTGAGAATAACAAGCATGCTATGCTGCATATACAGACTCATTTTACTGTTGTTGGTTTAGTAACACTTTAATGAATGCAAAGCACTCCCCGATCGGACGAGGCAGAGATCATGCATCACCACTCCATTTCTCTGCCTCGTCCAATCACACAATGCTTTGCATCTATTAGGAAAATGTAAAGAGTTCTATGAATGGACCCTGTTTCAACCAAGCAACCTACTGTGTTCACTAAGCAGCAGAGCAACTACTTGGAATGGGACCTGGAAGCTAGCGGTGATCATTGTAGTAGTGGTGGCTAGTACAGTGATTTCCAGTTTGCAGGGGGATCTTCCAGGTAAACACATACATATTTACATTAGTCTAAGTCAAACCAATTAGCTATGCAGAAATATGCAAACCTAAGCATTAACCCCTTCCTGCATGCCCTGGTGTCCCTTTAAACAATTCTGAATGCCTGAGGGCCAGAAAGGGTTGACACACAGTAGTCACATGATTGAAGGCTGGTACCGTCAACTGGTGATCTTTAGTCCGGACCCAGAGCTGTCTTTGACAGCTCAGTCTTTGTGCTGGGATCATGCAGTAAGAGCACTCTCAGCACATAAACATCAACTGCCCAGCAACGCATATGTGCAGCATGTGGTCGTTAAAGTTCACCCTTTTGCTGCCGCACATATGTGTTGGGCGGTCGTAAAGGATGTCATAGGAACAGATGTCCCCATTGGAAGATTTCCCACTTATTTTTGTTATGGCGCCAGCTATAATTTTTGGATTTCCCATCACTTTCTAGGTTGGGGACAGTATTTTAGGACAAATAAAAATGGTGAATCTTCCCAGCAGGGACACTCCCCAATGCCACCCATAGCCAAAAAAAAAAAAATAGTTTGAAAATTAGATCTACCTATGGGTAAGCATGTACCTTCCTCGCCTGTGACAGTGCTTGGATCTAGCAGCCAATCACTGTGCCCAAGCACTGTCACATGGCTAAGGGAGTGACTGATCGCCAGCATCACTCATTCTAATGCATGGCTGCTGCAGAGGGGAAAGGAGCAGCAAAGCATCGATGGCAGGGTGAGAGTATAAGCAGGCTGACGGCCCTTTCCAGAGACGCTGTCAATTTGCTGTACATGGGCAAGGCAAATTTGTCTCTTTGCAGTGGTTGTAAAACTCTGAAATGTAAAATGAACAAAGCATATCCCTCTATAGTGTGTACTTGTTTCAATCCAAAGCACCAAGTGCGGTTCTTTTCTGCTCTCTTTTCCCACTGCTATCTACATGAGTCACTTGTGACACAACAGAACCATGGGGGATGGCTCTGCCACACGATCAGCAGGCAGAGGGTGATTGACAGCTTTAGCTGTGCATATTTCCCTATGATGCTGTATGAGGGGTGGTGTGTCCTTTCCCTCCACTCAGGTCTCAGATTACACTGATCTCTCCTGTGTAGGTTGTGGCATCAGATCCCCACCCCCTGCCTGCTAGAGCTCAGAGCTGCTATGTAAAATGCATGCTTTGTGAGGCTGTAGAGGAGAGAGTGTTGCGGATACACAGGTACAACTTATGTAGGAGGATTTGTTGCATCTCATTGTATCACCTGGGGCTAGTTACTTGAGGGTTTACAACCACTTTAAGGATTGCCTGCTAATACACTATAGTCTATGTGATAGCAAAAATATATTTTCAGTCATTGCTACAGAACCTCAGTTTGCAAGTTTTTCTCAAATCCCCCTTAAAAGTGTTCATTAGTGTCTCTGATTGTGTTGCCACAACCTCCTCTCTTCTTCAGAGTCAATGCAGTCACTCCCACTGTGAGCCTCATCTAAGATTTCAGCTGTTATTTAGGTTTTGTGAATGGGCAGTTGTTCTGTTTCCATCTGATATGAAATATGTCCTACAGATGGGCCACTCTTCTCTTTCTAGTGACAGCATTGAAAGGGATTAAATGGGACCATAAAACTTCCCAGAATGGTTATTTTCTTCTGCTCAGTTCTGTATGTGTCTTTTGTTCACTAAGCACAAATCATATGATTCATTTTCACCAGCCTGACCAGAGATTGATAGAATGGCCACGTGTCTCATGTAAGATCTAAACTAATAGTGTATTGTCAATGAGCATATATTTTGGTAACTTATGTATTTTCCATAAGATACATTAATTGCCTAAAGCAGTATTAAGGCCAGGTTCCCCGCATCCAATTCTATGCATCCAGTTCACACAGGTCAGGGGCAGCCGCGGAGCGGATTGCAAAAGGGTCCTGTGCGTGTTTGGGTCCAGTGCTGGTGCAAATTTAGACAAAAATTTGGACCTGAATCGCAACTGAACTGGTGAACAGACAAACACTGTGTTGTCGGAGTATTGAATTATGCGCTGGAAGCTTCTTGTATGCAGTACTGTCATAGAAGAATATCAGAACATGTCTTTATCATGGAACAGGAAGCAGGGACACAAATGTAGCCATTGTCCCCTTGGGGGTTTCTGAATGTAGTGGTTCATCTGCCTCTCTGCCCTCAATCACACTGATCCTTACACTCTAGAGTCATGGAACGGGCTGGTACTTTCAACTTAGAGTTAAACTTGGATGGGGTATTGATGGCAATGGAATGCCCACAGATCAACAGTTATTTGTGGGACCTTCTATATACACTGCAGAATATATACTCTGTCTCCTTCTCTTCCTCCAGCACAAGCTCTTGCTGCACGGTTAACTCCTTGTTTCTCTCTCCTGCACAAACTTGGTTCCGGCCTAGCTAGCACATGGTGAGGCCTACTGTGGCTTTAGCATGACCTTCCAACCACCCATTACAGGCAGGAACTGCTGGCCCCCAAAGTGTAGCAAAGTACATGTGTACCAGCTAGTGAGATGGACCACTACTCTCAGCCCATCCTCTTCCAGGCCCTGCCAGCCCCTCCATCTGCAACGGACTTCTCCACTGCCACAGTGACACCACAGTCCCAAACTGGCTCTTGCATCCTTCCCAGGCTGTCTCTCACCCCAATCTGCTCCGTCATGCCTCTTCACCAGCTTCCCAGGGTGTTTGTCGCTCACCAACTCCTGACACTTGTGGCTCCTCTCCTAAAGAACTCTCCAATAGTGCTCTCTCTCTGTCCTTTCCGCTTTGCCTTGTGCTTCTCCTCCAAGATCTCACTCCTCCTGGCTGCACCCAAGTACTCTAGGCTCGAGGTCAAACCCCAGACTGGGAGCTCCCTGAGGGCTGCGACAGCCTCCAACCTATCTCATCTCGAGAACTTCCACCCGAACACTCCTCTTTTACTGGGCTGACCCCGGATATTTAAGGAGGCCTGCCCCATGTCAATCCAGATTGAGGATTGGTCAGAGCTCCTTAACATACCTCAAGAAGCTCCACTCCCTTTTTCCCACCCTGTCCTCCAGAACTTTCTGATCCAGAATGGAGGGATTACCAAGGGGTGTCACTACCTGCAGTCACCAGTCCTGCTTAGACCACTCCCCGACTCAGAATCAAAACACTCAGGCCTGCCCACAAGTCAGACCTGACTAAATTTACCTCACCTGAACAAAAATCTCACCACTATGCACCTACCCAAGTAGAGGGCACTACACAAACAAGTACACAGAGGATAAACAGTATTTCCTGTCATATCATAGGACACATTCACTATACACTACAATACTACAGCGCCACCTGCTGCATAGATAAGTATAATGCATACAGTATATAGTTAGTTGATATGAGCAATTTACATTATATGCTGTTGCTTTTTCCAACACACCGGACCCCAGGGACGAACCCGAGGCTGCACATATGTGAACCCGGCCTAAAGGGGAAGTACAGTCAAAGCTTGTTTGGCTGTAATTCTCCTGTGAATTACAGGATGGCAGTTCATTCTGCACTCCTGTGACCTGAAGCCCACTGTCGGCTGAGGTCACAGAGCCAGTTCAGGCTGTGGCAAGATCACGACAATAAAGTCCAGATCTGCCCACAACCCTGGACCGGCACCTAGTTCAGCATCTGAGAGCCTGAGCCAGCTGATCCCGCCTCCTCCACAGCCCAGCGCTCCAATGAGTGAGGG
Source organism: Glandirana rugosa (assembly GCA_018402905.1). Taxonomy (NCBI): domain Eukaryota; kingdom Metazoa; phylum Chordata; class Amphibia; order Anura; family Ranidae; genus Glandirana; species Glandirana rugosa. The sequence continues at coordinate 1,388,016 of BLSH010330950.1, read as the reverse complement.
GGGCAGAGCTGAGAGACAGTGACTGACAGTCACCAGCTCTCTGCTCACAGAGCTCTGAGAAACAAACGATCAGCAGCCTTAGAGCCGGTGGGGGACAAATGCTGCATCCACGTAGGCAACTATGAAAAGAAGATAAACAAACTTCCCTTTTTTCTTTTAACCACCTTAAAGTGGTAGTAAACTCTGTTACACAACTTGTACCTACACTTGTACCTATAGCCTAAGCCTATAATTGCCTAATAACACTTGCACTGTATACAGTGCCCCACCGTTGCACTGTATATAGTGCCAGACCTTGCTGTAAATGGCGGAAGTGAAGTCATCGCACCTCCAGCCACTCATGTAGCCAGAGGCCGCAAACCCAGAAGGAAGATCAGGGGAATATGGAAGCCCTCTCAGCAGTGACAGAGTGGCGCTGGAGGGCTTCGTTTTGAGGTAAGTCTCTTATAATGTGCTAGTATGCAATGCATACTAGTATATTATGACATTGCCTTACAGGGGATTTTTTTTTCCCGACAACTGAGGTTTACTACCGCTTTAAACTTGGCCTCCTCCATTGACTTCAATGCATTTCACCAAAATTGTGAAGTTGCAACAGAACTGGTGAAGTCGTCAAAGACACAGGACCTTGCAGTGGCAATCTCTCACAGGCTGTGATAGCAGAGTCTCTCTGTATTTCAGACATTGCAATGAACGCTCCAGCAGGCAGTTCTCTGACACAGCAACCCACTTTAATGGTCACTTCTTCTCACTGTCCTCCACATGACTATCTTGAGTCCAGGAACTCTCGCCCCTTTTCCATCTCTCAGCTACCTGTTCTGCTGGGATTGTAGTCTACCCAATCCTTGATTTAAAATAAAACTGTCTCCTGGGTACTTCATTTCCCATAGTCCTAGGCAGTTCTCAGCAGTCCTCTTCCCCTCAGGCCAGAAGCCAATGAATGCGCTCTGATGTCTTGGGATGGTGGACCAGCTCTCCTCTGGCTAACAGTGGCTACAGTACAGCCTTACATATGTCCTTTGTTCTCTCTCTCCCCTCCTCTCCTCACTGGCAGGCAAGGAGAGGGAGAAAAACCACAGCCCTGGCTGTGTGTGAGTGGCTGCAACATGCGTGACACTATAAGTGACAGCCTGGTCTGTGCAGAGGTGGGCAGGGGTGTTGCAGACCTGGGCTACAAAAAAAAACATTTTTGCAGACATACACTGTAATGATAAAGTGCTAGAACTTTTGTCAGGTTGTCCCAGTGACCTCCTAGTGACCATTGTCACTGGAACAGCAAGTAATGAGAAATCCCAAATATTACGGTTGTGACCTGCAAAGGAGATAGGTGCAAATCATCAATGGGAAGGGAGAGGAAACCTCTCCAAAGTGAAGGACCCTCTTTATTAGTCAGTTAATATCATCTAACAAAGCATTCTCTAATGGGACAGTGTGAAGATCGTGGCATCACCGCCCACCTCTCTACTTCTACCTCCATCCAATAAGAGAAAGCTTTGCATCCATTGAGAAAATGCAAAGCGTTCTCTGAACGGCACCCGTGACAAGTGAGCGTCCACCAGCATTCATAATGAAGCAGGGCAACCACTGGCTATGGGACCCAGAGGCTAACAGTCTAACAGAGACCAATGTAGTAGCTTGGGATCCCACAGGTATGGTATATGCTTAGTTACATTGGTCCAAGCTGGACCATAGTATCTATGTGCAAATATCCATATCTGGAATTCTTTTTTAAATACTGAGATGTCCTTTACCTTTTTTTGCAGCCATTTTCAGAATTAGGAGATGGGACAGCCTGCTCACTGCTAGCTTTGTAAGATGGAAAAAAGGAACACCTTTGAGCACACAAATATTCAGGCCAAAGACAAGTCCTTGCCATGTCTCCGGTCATGCAGACCATAAAGAATTTAGAAGGATAAGCCACATTTTTATGTGTTTACAGACACCAGCAATGGCCAACATCAGCAAAAATGATACCACTGCAAATCGCTTAAACATACTGCTGATTTTTTTCCCCACGACTTCTCCTTTTTCCTAGAGGATGGACAGGAACTTAAAGAGCAACATAAATGCTTTCATTTGCTAAACAGTACATTTATCTATACAGGTCAGACCTAAAGAGGGACAAGCTGTGGAGGAGAGAAAGTGGGTGAGAATTAGGCCATGGTAGAACTATCTCTCCAAAAGAATTACAGTAGGTCCATTAGAGAAGTGTCCATCAAACAGAGAAAAAATGGTGTCAGCGCTTAGTGGTATATAGCTGCTAGCAATTAGTGCAGGCATACAAAACACTGTGATAACAATAACAAAGAAAAATTCCAATGCTCAGCACAATATCAAAAAAAACCAAAACACTTGAAGTATTATGATAGTGAGTCCAACATTGAAAATATTCAAAATAATCAAACATAAAATAGTTCTTATGAAGAAGTATCAAGTGATAGGATTCAGGTGATTTCCCTCCTCTAGTGCTTCAATCACCCAGTGCGACCTCCGCCAATGTCAGAAAAATGCACTCACCAAATATAGTTGCTGTCTAACGAAAAAATTGCATATGATAAGATCCAGGTCATCAGAGGAATGTAGTCATCATTAGCTTGCATATATCCTCTCTATCCAAATCACAGGACCCTCTTCAGAATATATCCAAGTGCATGGATCATGACTACAATGTTTTATTTCTAATGGTAAAAATAGCTCAGCATATCCCATCCGTAGTAATAAGTCACCAATGACAAAAAAGAAAAAATGATAAAATAGAATTAGTGTCACCGCGCTATAACAATAACCCTCTATAATGAGTATAGTGCAAACAATGCTGCTGCTTTAAAAGTAGAATAGTATAAAAAAAAATGAAAACGAAAGATTAATAATTTTCAGCAGCGCAAACATACTTTCATAATAAAGTGCATTCATATATTCAATGATTAGTGCATAAATAAAAGTGCAAAATGCACTACAATGAAGTGCATTAAAAAGTAAAGTCCAATAATAAGATGAATGAAAGTGCAAGTGCTCAAAATAGTCCAATAGATGAATCGCAAGTCATCAATCATGAAGGTATTGCAGATTGATATCCCCTGCAGAAGAAATGCTTCCTCCACCAGTATCACCACGTGCCGGACGTATACACACACTGAGGCTCACCAGATGAATGTTTAATAAATGCACATCAACATTCCTGTGAGATCAACTGCCGCCTCTGTGTCCCCCTCAGGGCCAGTTACCGTGTCCGATCGCTGCTCTCAAACCTCCGTTGTGACCAAGTCGGAAGTGATGAAACGCGTCAGCAGCGTGGCCATACGACAACTCAGGCTTGGCGGACTGATGCCAGTGGAGGCGATGGGACAAACAGAGGTTTGAGAGCAGCGATCGGACACGGCTAGTGTCACACAACTGGGTGGGATCAGTGTGCAGTGCTCTGCGCCCCGAGTACACCCTATTTTGAAGCCTATTAGAGCCTCTGGCTCTAATCACGTGCTTCAAGAAATCACATTCCCCCCCACACTGGAATCCATGAGTCCGGCACCCTGTATGTAGATCAGGGGGCCGGATCCATGGATGGAGGGGCGGCGCTCGTGCGCCCCTAATGGACGGGCCGCCGCTGGTGCAGTATTTATTGATGAACCAGCATAAAAACAAACATATAAAACAATTGTGCCTATAGCACTTACATAAAAAACTGCCAATCCAACCAGGGATAATGGCAGCAGGACCTCAAATGCAAATCATCATGTGTGTAATAGCAAGCTGGTACTTACATGAAGCGCCACCAATCTGAAACAGAGTGGCGGCCAGGCGTTGTATAGTAAGAAACCTCTTTTTATATTCCTGATGATGCACTCCACAAACACCCCCCACATACCACAAAAAACCCCTCTTCAAAAATTTCAACCCCAGTCACCCCACTAAGGACTTTTCTCAGCATCTGTGTGATGGCTCACTCATTTCTCCTACTGGTCCGCTGGTGGCCTGCCTGATCTTCTGCTTCCCGAGTCCTCTCCTCCTGGTTGTCAGGTTCTTCAACAAAGGCCTTGGACACCCCAAGAATGCCACAATCTCCTGCCCTGAGTGGAGGGCGGATAGGTGGCAGTAGGACCCTGGATCCAGGGCCAGGCACAGCCTCTGAAGGAGCTTAGCTCCAGTCCATCAATGCCTAGGTGGGCAGGGTGTTGGGCAGGTCCTCTCTCCACTCTGTTCTCTTTGCTGTGTGCACTGGGCTGCAGCAGCATGCAGGGGAGAGGAGACAGGAGAGAGAAAGCTCCCACCATGTGAGCGCTGGTGCGCGCTGCCACGAAGTGGGGGGCACAAGTTGTGGCAAGGAATGACCTAGGAGGGCGATGCCTCCCTCTAGCAACGCTGAATTGGGGGGCACATGGGGGCACAGAATAATGTTGGGGGGGCATGGCCCCCTCTGCCCCCCTCCAGTGACGCCGCTGTCCCTCTGACATGAGTGGAGCTGAAGTCATTTCTATCATTAAGGCACAGGAGAGTGCTCTCAATACTGCACCATCAACAAATTAACACGGTGCTCAGGGCACATGCTCCTTGTCCCAGCACTGGTTGTACACAAGCCACATCAAAAAAGATACCCCCTGTTTGAATGGGGCTGCGCATTGCACATGACTGCAGCATAGTGGTTCAGGCTTTGCAGGTTTAAAACAGGCAATGAGGAGGTGACACATCTCCTCCCTGCCACCTGTCAAACACCTTCTGCAAAGCGATCCACCACAGAACGCTTTTCAGGGTGCAAAACTGGTGTAAACCAACCCTTAATCATGTCTCTATTCACAGAGGAGCTTTTCAGAGCAGAGACACCATCTGTGTCACCTTCACTTCTCCACCTCTAACACCTGGCAATGTTCACAAGTGTAAGATGTGAAGTGAAGATGTCATGTTAAGCTAAATATTGAATGTGGAATTTCACAAGTCTCGCTGTTATCCCCTACCTGCTGAAACAATTAGAAGTGAATCTTCTCTGGAATATGATTTACAGACAACATGTTATTAAAATGCAAGATAATTATTCTGCATGACCTTTCAAAACCTTCTTTGGCACTGCTTTCTTTTTTGTGCAGATGATTGAGGTGAACATGGAATCAATTGTGTAACACTCTCTATTTCTTGGTACATCAAACCCAAACCGCGCGTTTCCGCCTTATTTTATTGATGGACTTTTTACCTCCTTCCATCCCACCAGTACAATACCCACCTGGGAACCCATAGAGGATCCAGGATTGGGGTCCCCACAGCATTGAGAGCTACTGATTGCACCCAGTATGGTACGGGGCCTTTTCTCCATTTGCACTCAAGGAAAATTGTATGTTGCTACCCAACGGGGCCACCGCAACCTCAACAAATGTAAGTCATTTCTTTCTTTCTTTTTTTTTTTGTTTCGCTTAATTGAGGAAATAACTACATTTCGATACATACTACACTATAAGGGCTCTCTCACCACTCCCCTCTCTTCTTCTGTTGGAAACCTCAGGCTTTTTAATGGGTCTTTAAAGTGCTTTTTCAGTCTGACTCCTTGGACATTTGGGGACCAGCAGCACCTAAATATCTGTCTTATATGAAAGCAGAGTTCCAGCCTATAAAAAAAATTAAAAGTCAGCAGCTACAAATACTGTAGCTGCTAACTTTTAATATTAGGACACTTACCTGTCCAGGTATCCCACGATGTCAGCACCCCAAGCCGATTCGTCCATCAGCTTCAGGTGCAGGCACCGGCATTGCAAGTAAGGCGTTCAGGCTTCACAGCCGGTTTCCTACTGCGCATGCGCGACTTGCGCTGCACATTCTGAATGGTCCCACAAAGGTCCCAGGAGGCATCGGGGGGGGGGG
>BLSH010330950.1:1366192-1381993 GCA_018402905.1 Glandirana rugosa | reverse complement strand
ACACGCCCCCCCCCCCCCCCCCCGCTGCCTCCTGGGACCTTTGTGTGTCCCAGAAGACGACAGGACCATTCAAATGTGGCAGTGGATAGGGGAGGGTGCGAACAAGAGGGGCTTCCACTTTTGGGTGGAGCTCCACTTTAAAGTGAGCCTTCACCTTGGAGTATCATAATAGTTTTGGGTAATTTTCATGTTCAAGTTTATAAGTGTTTATAAGTATCCTCAGCAGAGGAATGTCTTTCTACTGCAGAGAGATGACTGCTTCCACTCAGAGAGCAGGGGTCCCTCTCTACAAGATGCTGGCAGGGAAAGGCTTTTCTACCCAAGCTGTGGCTGCTTTTTCAAGAAAACAAGCTTTTAAACTTTGCACACTTTTTGTTTTGATGGATCTGGAATAAATGTGGTTGATTTAAACTAAAAGTTCAGTTGGGCTTTAATGTTGCCCCTGTAAAAAAGAATGTCCTTTGGTTTCATTTGCAATGACACAACAACAGGACTACAGAAGTGTTAATTTTCCATGTGGGTATCTGTTTTCCTGTTCATCAGCATGCCAAAAGCCAAATTAGACCCAAGAAAAATAAATAAATACATATATATATATATATATATATATATATATATATATATACACAGTATCTCACAAAAGTGAGTACACCCCTCCCGTTTTTGTATATATTTTATTCTATCTTTTCATGTGACAACACTGAAGAAATGCCACTTTGCTACAATGTAAAGTAGTGACTGTACAGCTTGTATAACAGTGTAAATTTGCTGTCCTCTCAAAATAACTCAACACACAGCCATTAATGTTTAAACCGCTGGCAACAAAAGTGAGTACACCCCTAAGTGAATATGTCCAAATTGGGCCCAAAGTGTCAATATTTTGTGTGGCCACCATTATTTTCCAGCACTGCCTTAACCTTCTTGGGCATGGAGTTCACCAGAGCTTCACAGGTTGCCACTGGAGTCCTCTTCCACTCCTCCATGATGACATTACGGAGCTGGTGAATGTTAGAGACCTTGCGCTCCTCCACCTTCCATTTGAGATGCTCAATAGGGTTTAGGTCTGGAGACATGCTTGGCCAGTCCATCACCTCTACCCTCAGCTTCTTTAGCAAGGCAGTGGTCGTCTTGGAGGTGTGTCTGGGGTCGTTATCATATTGGAATGCTGCCCTGCAGCCCAGTCTCCGAAGGGAAGGGATCATGCTCTGCTTCAGTATGTCACAGTACATGTTGGCATTTATGGTTCCCTCAATGAACTGTAGCTCCCCAGTGCCGGCAGCACTCATGCAGCCCCAGACCATGACACTCCCACAACCATGCTTGACTTTAGGCGAGACACACTTGTCTTTGTACTCCTCACCTGGTTGCTGCCACACACGCTTGACACCATCTGAACCAAATAAGTTTATTTTGGTCTCATCAGACCACAGGACATGGTTCCAGTAATCCATGTCCTTAGTCTGCTTGCCTTCACAAACTGTTTGTGGGCTCTCTTGTGCATCATCTTTAGAAGAGGCTTCCTTCTGGGATGACAGCCACGCAGACCAATTTGATGCAGTGTGTGGCGTATGGTCTGAGCACTGACAGTATGACCCCCCCACCCCTTCAACTTCTGCAGCAATGCTGGCAGCACTCATACGTCTATTTCCCAAAAACAACCTCTGGATATGATGCTGAGCACGTGCACTAAACTTCTATGGTCAACCATGGTGAGTGGAACCTGTCCTGTTAGACCGCTGTATGGTCTTGGCCATCGTGCTGCAGCTCAGTTTCAGGGTCTTGGCAATCTTCTTATAGCCTAGGCCATTTTTATGTAGAGCAATAATTCTTTTTTTTCATATTCTCAGAGAGTTCTTTGCCATGAGGTGCCATGTTGAACTCCCAGTGACCAGTATTAGAGAGTGAGAGCAATAACACCAAATTTAACACACCTACTCCCCATTCACACCAGGGACCTTGTAACACTAATGAGTCACATGACTCCGGAGGGTAAATGGCTAATTGGGCCATATTTAGGACATTTCACTTAGGGATGTACTCACTTTTGTTGCCAGCGGTTTAGACATTAATGGCTGTGTGTTGAGTTATTTTGAGGGGACAGCAAATTCACACTGTTATACAAGCTGTACACTCACTACTTTACATTGCAGCAAAGTGTCTTTTCTTCAGTGTTGTCACATGAAAAGATAGAATAAAATATTTTCAAAAATGTGAGGGGTGTACTCACTTTTGTGAGATACTGTGTATATATATATATATATATATATATATAATGTGACGTTATGGGAGGCGTCACAATGGACAGGCGATACTTGTCGCCTCGCATGCAATCATTTTGAGGCGACTAGCGAAAGTCCGACCCGGTTTTGCCGGTCCACTCAAACCCCCCCTCCGCCTGCATTTAATGACCAGGAAGAGAGCAGAGGAGAGCTCTATCCTGGATCTATCCGTTTGAGGAAAAAGTCCGGGTTCGGGTTCTGGGTTCTGGTATTTTATCACGCATGTTGAATAGCTGCAGGGCAGCCAATCAACAAGCGTTTCACTGGTTTTCCCTAGAAGCCATCACAGCCATGCCTACTAATGGCATGGCTGTGATTGGCCAGTGCATCATGTGACCCAGCCTCTATATGAGGCTGGAGTCACAGTGCTGCATGTCACATGCTCTCAGGTTAGTGTAGGGAGAGGATGCTGCTGGCGCTGTGAGGGACAGATTGTGAGGAACAGATTGCAGATCTAATAACTAGGTAGAGATTACTACTACTGCTGTGATTGCAGTGATAATAACTAGGTAGAGATTACTACTACTGCTTTGAGGGACAGATTGTAGATCTATAACATCTCAACCTGCATTACAGAACAATCTGATTACAGAACGATCTCTCAACCTGCATTACAGAACGATCTGATTACAGAACGATCTGATACTGGACTAGGTAGAAATTACTGCTGCTTTGAGGGACAGATTGCAGATATAATAACATCTCCCATTTGTATTCCTTTTGCAGCCCTCTAGCACTTTCCAGGACTATTTTACAGCCATTTTTGTGACGAAAAGTTTGGGTCCCCGTTGACTTTAATGGGGTTCGGGGTCCGGGGTCAAGTTCGGGTATTGTTCGGTACCGAACCCCAACGTTTCTGCGAAGTTGAGCCGAACCCGAACATCCAGGTGTTCGCTCAACTCTACAAGGGACACTTCTCTTTAGGCCATACACAATAAACAATTGTTAAGTCTACAAAACTTTCCAAGATGGTCAGAAAAATGCTACATTGTCAAAAAAGTTTGAAAGTGATCTTTTAACAGAAACATTCTCATCTATTTAGGAGATAATTGTCATGTTGTTTTAATTTATCAGGAAGAAACTTGTGTTTTACTTTATTTCCTCTTTTTATACATGTCGATGTGGCAATCTTGTGATAAGACACTTCCTCTTTGCATTGTAGCACACACTCTGTGTTTGGAACTCTGAGGCTTAGCAACAATTCTCTGTGTTTAGGGTGGGGGACCCATTGCCGTATGTTCTCACCTCACCCAGTGGTGGATTGTGACATAATTTATGTCCACATGCAGATTTAATATTAATAATGAAGTGTGGCAATATATTAATCTGTATAGGCACTGCAATGCACAGTGGCGGATGTACGGTCACTATGTGGTTAAGTCTTGTTATCAGCTAACTTATTGCTAATCTAAAGGTGGATTTAGAAACAAACTAGTGTTTTAGATTGTGCAGGCCTTTTAAAAAAAAAAAAAACTCCTTTATTACATAGGTGTAATTCCAGGCAACACACCTAATCATTCAATGGATGATCATCCAAGCTGCTACCTATGAAACAGTAAGTGTTCCTATGACATGGCAGCGCTATCTTTCGGCAGCATTTTCCCGTGAGTCCGGGGCAGGTCCTTGACACCATGAGCTTACAGGAAGTGGAATGATGGGTGTCAGAAGAACACAGAAGAACAAAGCCATCTAGTGGTGGAGAGGGCTTACTGCAGGGAACAGCACTGAAGATAGGATGTATATTTCAGAGAGAGCTGTCTTTATTTTACATTTTTCTGAGTATTCTTTTTTTTTTGTAAAGCCGAAGTTGAGCTTTCATATGACCCTGTGGCCAAAGTGACTACACCCGAAACCCTAACTAGAGATAAAGCCAACACAAAGACAAAATTAAAGTGAAGCTTGATTTACTTGAATGGAAAATCGCCAATTTGGAACTGTACAGGGTTCCCTTTAGACCTCATGCACAAAGCTTCAGCATTAAAATATGCCAACCTTGAAATGCATGAACAATGTATTTCCCGAACTCGAAACTCCAGGGTTCAGAGAATACATTGGATATGTTTGGGCTGAACAATAGAAATCTTTGCATGTACGGCTAGCCCTGTTTTCTTTAAACATCAGCCTGCGTAGAAAAGGCTGCTCCCTGCCAGCATGCTGCAGAGAGAGCCCTTTGCTCCATCTGATACACCCCCTGCTAAGTCAGCCCCTTACGCCATCTGACACACCCGCTGTAGAAAGCATGAGCGTTACCAACTACATAGTTATAGAACTCTGCAGTTGCTGGCAGCGGACAGGCCTTTCTATATTACTGAAAACTTTGGCTTTTGAGAGATATGTCACATGTACAGGCAGAGCAAGAGAAATCTATGCATGCATGGTTAGCCTTTAAATTTGTTTTCCTTTAAACATTAAAGTGTTACTAAACCCACAACAGTAAAATCAGTCTGTATATGCTGCAAAGCAAGTTTGCTATACTCTCTGTGGAACCTAAGGGGGTTAATCCTCTTCATTGTGTAAAAAGGCTGTTTGATCCTGTCTTTTCTGATCCTCCCCTTCCTCCACTGTCCCAAATCCATCTCCTGATACAGGAGTACCGAGCCTTTGGAGTCACTCTGCACATGCTCAGTTTGGTGTGTATTGCAAGAGAGTTGTTGTTTTTTTTCTTGGGAGGGTGCATGTGATCAGCACAGGGTCAATCAGCACTGTCCCGACAGAGGGCCAGGGGTCCTGCCGCCTCATAGGACAGTCAGAGGAGAATGAAAATTCCTCCTACAAGTTTTAACTAGACACTGATAGAAGGCACACACCTGCTATATACTGCTGAGAAAAGGTATTTAGCAGTTTATATTTACTAAAATAATTGCATTTCCATGTTTTGTGTGCTGTGGGAGACCAGATATAGTGAATGCAGGCACTTGGGTTTAATAACACTTTAACTACAGCCTGAATAAAAAAGCCTGCCCCTTGCCAGCATGCTGCAGTGCCAATCAGCAGGAGGTACACGCTTTGCTGGTTTCAAAACTACAGATCTGACTCAATAAGGGGCCTGTCGGATCTCTGCAATAAGATCACTGCTTCCACACAGTGAGCAATGATCCCATTCTGCAGTTACTGGCAGGGGACAACCTTTTCTATTTAGGTGGATGCTGCTTTGGAAAAAACACAAATTGTACTGTAGCGGTGTCCCTGACTTCTAGAGGCCTGATGGTGACCTCCAGAGTTAGGGAGAGCTGACATCCTTCTTCACAGTATGGGTTACTAGGCATGATGGGTGTAAAGCAAGTTGGAAACATGGGTGCCAGTCACTTTTGAATGCGAACAAAGAGATTTATTGTCTCTAAACAAGAACTGGGGGGGGGGGGGGGAGAGAGGGTTAGGGCCAGGACACCCTTAGGGAGATGCAATGGCAGACTCGGAGACAAAAATAAGCAGACAACTATACAAGTAGAGGGCCTTTAAACTGGATGCAGTAACTGTATTTGGTAGAACTGCTGTCTCCTATGGCAACTGAACTCTTGAACTTCAATATAGATCTGTACACTTAACTCACAGTGTTTTACTACAGATCTTCTCTCACATCTCACAATATCCTACTGTAGATCTCCACTCAATGAGCTCCCAGTCTCTCACTAGACTTCAAGATCCCAGTTGTCACTAGATCCCCTGAGCTCTTCCACAACTAACCTGCTGTATTGCGTCACCCCTGCTAACCTGCTGGATCCCTGGCTTGGCACTCTGCTGAAGCCATCCCACTTGTTCACCATTCCCGGCTGGTGAACATGGCTGCTCTGGTACTTCTTCAGACTTCCATAAACTGGCCTCTGATAACAGGAGAGGTTGTCCCTTAATGGTGACTGTGTCCCCTTTATTTCTCACCTTGATCCTCACTTGCCTCTGGTAACAGGAGTGGTCGTCCCATGTGGCAACTGCTTCTCCCTCTCCGCTGGCAACAATGCGATTCCACATCTGGTGGAACCTCTGCAACTTAGTTAGCCCCAGCCCCGCACTGCTTCTCTCAAACCTGGATAGGCCCCAGAAAACCTAGCAGCCAGAATAGGCCTCAGGCTTCTGGCTTAGCAAACCGGAGCCTTGTAACACACTTCCACCCAGACAGCCATCCAGGTGGGACAGAACCCCGATCACCTGACTCCTCTCAAATAAATAGGCTCTCCCAGAAAACACCTGCCAATTAATTGGCTGAAACAACCTATCCACTCCTAGTCTGAATTCACTATGCCCCCTGTCATCCCAATGCCACAGGCAACAATGCCACCTAGTGACAGAAGAGAGAGGTGTATCAAATCCAGAGTTAGAGAAAAGTCAGTGGATCCACCTAACAATTAGCCAGGCTGGTTACCATCTAGCAAACTAAATTTGTTAGCCACAGGGTGCTACATCAATATATTGAAGACCTTTTGTGGTAATGCACCTGGACTGCACTTAGTTGATTTAAACTGAGGGTTCAATAGGGCTTTCATTTTGCAATTCAATTTGTTGTCTGTGGCCAGCCAGCTTTAACATTATTGGGAGTCAGTTTGCATAAAATGTTAATACATTACAAACATAGAAATTAAACATCTAAACATTTCAGTGGTGCTCTTTGAATTGATTCACACCTTCATTGTAATTTCCTTCACAGAGGATTGGCTATTCCAAGTGATCACAGCAGTAAAATGAATATTCACATTCTTACAGGGTATGTAGACCCCAAAAACCAACTTCTCTTGTTTAGTCTCTTTTGTTATGGTAAATATACCTGTAGCCAATGGCCCCCTCAAGTGTAGCTGGTAGTTGTGGTCCACCTGTCTCTCTGCCCTCAATCACACAATTTTCCTCACATCCGGAGTCATGGAACAGATTGGTACATTGTTTTATTGTTTTATTGAGGGGATAAACTTGGATGGTGTAGGGATTGCTGGGGGATGCCCAGGGAATTGATGAACATGACCGTTCTATATACACCAGCAGTATATACACTCCTCTTCCTCCAGCACTGACACTTGCTGACCGTTCCACTCCTTATTTCTCTCCTGCACACTAATTGTTCTTCCAGGCCTGAAAGGCAATTTATCAGGCCTCCGTGACACTCCTTCCTCCCCCGCAGCTAGCACATGGTGAGGCCTGCTCTTCTGCTAGCAGGACCTCCAGATCACCCATTAGAGGCAAGGCCCAGGGGCTGCCAGTTGTGAAGTCACAGGCCCTCAGTTGTGTAGCCAAGTACTTGGTGATAGACGGACATGGATGAACTACTACTCCGAGCACATCCTTCTTCCAGGCCTCTCAGGCCTACCTTGCTGTCCAGTGACACTCCTTTCTCTGACTGGCTTCTCAGACCTCCACAGACTGTCAACTGTCTCCTCCCAGCCTGCTCCAGCCTTCTCATCCAACTCCCAAGGCCTGTCACTCCCAGACACAGGTGGATCCTTCAAAGAGTCTTCTATGTAGCCTCTCTGCTACTCTCCTGCTCCCTTGCGCTGCTCCAAGAACCGACTCCTGGCTGCACCCCAGCCACCAGGCCTCAAGTTCACCCCCCAGACTGCGATCTCCCTTCCAATGTGAGGCCTCTACAGCCCTCTGGTACATCTCTGTTCTTCCACCCGACACTCTCCTCCCCCCACTGGGCTGTCCCAGGATATTTAAGGAGACCTGCCCCCTGCCAATCCAGATTGGGGATTGGTCAGAGCTCATTAGAACACCCAGATGATCCCACCTCCCCTCCAGCCTCTCTCTCCAGAATGTTCCAGTCCCTTCTGGAAAGAAGTAGGAGGATCCAGGGACATCATCTAGGAACTGCCCTGTCCTACCTGAGCCACGCCCAGCCCAGAAATCAAAACAATCAGGACTGCTCTCAGGCTGGCCTGACTAGATTTTACCTTACCTACACAGAAAAATCCTATACTCTAGCTCCCTCCTATCAGGGGGCGCCACATAACATTAAAAGCCTTGTGTTATATCTGTTTGATAAGTGCAAAAGAATGCCTGATAATCCTGCCAGAAAACTTGTTAGCTGATAGCTTCCTGTTCTTCTCTCTGGCTGCATTCTTATCAGTTACATTGTTTTCAGTCATCTCTCAGGATTAGAACGGCCACAGACAGAGCAAATTTCTTTCCTGCAACCACAGATTACAGGAAAGAAATTAGCTGGATTCTCCGATCAACACAGACAGTGCTGACAGGGGAATTCCTCCTGTGGAGCTATAACAGCTGCTAGCAATAATCGCATGTAAAAAATCCAGCCGGCTGGTTGTTCCCAAATGAATTGATCATTTAACTTGGGTACATTCAGCTTGCCCATACATGGTTAGAATCTCGACCAGTTCCTGCCGAGATTTGAACCAGCTATGGCTGGCTTAATGTGTTACTAAACCCAGGAGCCACATTCACTATATCTGGTCTCCCATAGTACACAGAGCGTGGAAATGCAATTATTTTAGTAAATATAAACTGCTAAATACCTTTTTTCCTCAGCAGTATATAGCAGTCTTGTGACTTCTATCAGTGTCTGGTTAAAGCTTATAGGAGGAGTTTTTATTCTACTCTGACTGTGATACGAGGCTGCAGGACCCCTGACCCTCTGTCTGGACAGTGCTGATTGGGCCTGTGCTGATCATATGCACCCTCCCAAAAAAAAACTATCTAGCAATACATGCCAAACTGAGCATGTGCAGAGTGTCCCCAAGGAGATGGTTTAGGGATGTGGAATAAGGGGAGGATCAGAAAAAACTGATTGTGGGTTTAGTAACATTTTAAGGATAAGTTGGGTTTCGGTTTGGAACACATGTTGGTCCAAACCCAGAAGGCAATTTTCAGTTCAGGTGTGTCCATATAAGGTACAAACAAATGGCAACCACACCAACCTATAACTAGCCTTTGCAGCAAGGAGTACATGGAAGGGCGAAGCATGTCAAAACACAAATTCCCAACTCACTTACCAGCCAGCCTGCAACAAACTGAATAGGCCCATCCTTTGCAGCTATAACAGCTTCAACTCTTCTGGGAAGGCTGTCCACAAGGTTTAGGAGTGTGTCTATGGGAATGTTTGACCATTCTTCCAGGTGCGCAATTGTGAGGTCAAGCACTGATGTGGACAAGAAGGCCTGGCTTGCAGTCTCCACACAAATTCATCCCAAAGATGTTCTATTGGGTTGAGGTCAGGACTCAGTGCAGGCCAGTCAAGTTCTTCCACCACAAATTTCTCATCCATGTCTTTATGGACCTTTCTTTGTGCACTGGTTCCTGCTGGAACAGGAAGGGGCCATCCCCAAACTGTTCCCACAAAGTTGGGAGCATGAAATTGTCCAAAAATGTCTTGGTATGCTGATGCCTTAAGAGTTCCCTACACTGGAACTAAGGGGCCAAGTCCAACCCCTGAAAAACAACCCCACACCATAATCCCCCCTTCACCAAATGATTGGAGCAGTGCACAAAGCAAAGTCCATAAAAACCTTGATGAGCGAGTTTTGGAGTATAGGAACTGATAGAACAGTGCCTGACCTCGCAAATGCACTTCTGGAAGAATGGTCAAACATTCCCATAGACACTGCTAAACCTTGTGGACAGCCTTCCCAGAAGAATTGAGGTTGTTATAGCTACAAAGGGTAGGCCAACTCAATATTGAACCCTACAGACTAAAACTGGAATGCCATTAAAGTTCATGTGCCTGTAAAGGTAGGCATCCCAATAATTTTGGTAATATAGTGTATATAATAATGGATACATTAAGGGCAGTTATGCCTGGAGGGATCCCACCACTCCTTAAATGTATAGGGATGTGCTGGACACCCAGCAATAGCACAACGGCAGTGAGGGTATTCAGTACGTCCCATCATAATATTAGGTCACATGGCCATATTAGGTCAATGATGTCACAAGCATGCCTGCCCATTTGTGCACATGCAGCTGATTGGCCTAACAAACACAGCTACCTTCAGGGTTCAGATCAAACACAAGCTCATCCCAACCATACCCATGTCTACAGAGCCTCTCCCCTCTATGTTATGGAGAGGATGATTTCTGTCTTGCCTTGTTCCTGTTGTCCTCATACAGTAAGGTGAATGAGCATTGCCAACTTAGGACAGAAAAAACAGAAAAAAAAAGTTTGAAAAATGAATACTGCAGCTGTCACAACTAGGGACTGGTAAGCTGCAACTTATTACATTATTGTTTTGGGATTTAGATACACTTAAATGTTGCCCTTTTTTACAATACAATACACACAGCTGTTCACATAAACATAATCAGGCTCTAACCATACTACAGGAGCAATGTCCTATAAGGGGACATACAGGTGTGACCAGTCTGAGACATTATATATATGGCTGGGCTGCAGACAGTACTGGCTGCAGCCATTAACTGAGCTAAGTACTGACCTGTGGATGGGTGGGGCACAACTAAGGTAAGGGGGTAGCCTGTAGTCAACTCCATGGCAGGTTATGGCAGAGAAAGCAACGTGCTTGCACCTTCAGAGACCAATCGCAAAGGTTATTCTATCTGACTTTGGTGCAAGGTTCACTTTAAAAATGTCTCTTACAAATTATCAATTACGAAAACCTTTGCAGCTTGACAGAACATAAACCAATGGTTACATAATCATCTACAGTGGGTTTATTTAAAGACTATTACTTAATGTGGGTTTTTACCACTTTGTCTAATTTTGCTAAGTTTTTTATTCCCTTTGTGTGTTGCTGTCATCTCTAAATACCTCTTGTGACAGCACCAAAAAAGGGAACAATGTCAACAAGACTAAAGAAAGCCAGCAAAAACTTTTATTTTTTTTTTTTGTTTTACAGAAATAATGATCAAGGGGCATATGGTATATATTACTGGAAAACATAGAAGAGGATAATCTCCGTGCAGGGCAAAGTAATATATTTACTTAGCGTCCCTCCTCCTTGGCAGCATATATGTACCTTCCCTGAGCTTGAACGTCCAGAAGGCAATGTAGACAGAAGCCTAGGGCCAGGGGATGTCCAGCGGGGCCAGCTACAGCCCTCATGCTCCTGCAATAAACAAGGGGCATAGAGCAACTGGTCAAAGCTGTGCACCCGCCTGTTACAGGGAAGATGCATTTGTAATCAGTTGATGTCTGATGGGGCCATGTGAATAAAGACAATGCCAATAGGCTGGCTTCTCAGTGCCTATTGCAATTCTTATTCATGTACTGGATAGGTGGTGGAAGAAGAGCTTTACCATCTAGGTGCACTATTTGGCCTTAATCAATCTTCATACCTTCTCTCCCCCCTCACTGCTGTTGGGAGTGAAGCGAAAGGGCCTTGTGTAAGCAACAAGTCAGCACATAGAGCTTGCACGGTGCTAAGGACTTTCTCCCCACCCCTATGTGACATTGCTTGCCCAATCACCTAGCACCAGTGGTTTCACATGGTAGCTAGGTGATTGCTACAATGACTGTACCTCAGAGCCCATGAACCCCAACACAGGATCCCCTTTAAAAAGACTTGCAT
The DNA here is from genome assembly GCA_018402905.1 of Glandirana rugosa. Lineage (NCBI taxonomy): Eukaryota > Metazoa > Chordata > Amphibia > Anura > Ranidae > Glandirana > Glandirana rugosa. Next base: position 1,370,253 of record BLSH010330950.1, on the reverse strand, counting down.
CCTTACCTGCCCTCTTCCGTCATGCCATCATATTTTCCAAGCTCCAGAAGAAGTATGGTCACAATAACAACCCATCTCTTCATTTAGTTGTCCCTTGGGCACAATGGACAACACCAGATTTTTAAGTGGTTTCTGAATGGACACTTGACCATCACACTTACACTTTTTGTCCTGAAGCAAATTGGGCTATGCTTTGTTGGGGTTTTTTGCATTCCACTGGATCAACTTTGGGTATAGGATAGTGTTTATGGAGGTTTTCTATATGTGTGTTTTTTTCTCTGTTGGTTGAACTGGATGGACTTGTGTCTTTTTTCAACCAGATTAACCATGTAACTATGTCCTTTTGTTCAGCCATTCTCGTGAAATGAACATATCTGCTGGCTAGGATGGTCACTGTGCTACTACCTGATTTAGAGCTAGTAGTAGTTAATCACATTGACTAACAACCAGCTATACCAGATCTGGTTAAATGAGAACCTTCACAGAGTTCCTGGGCCAGCTCACTACACACTGGGCAGAGGTTATGATGCATATTTGTTGTCACTGTGAACCATCTCTGTTGTTCAGTGCTGCCAGATCATTGGGAGCTTCACTGTAGAATGCGTAAAGTAATGACATCAGCATGGTGGTGATAGTCCTTCATAATTTGATAAGATTAGGTGGGTAGGTGACCAAACTATATTTCTTAAAATTATACTAAATACACACTGTTTCATTTACGTTGCTCCTTCTATTTCTGTATGTGGATGATGGCACTGTAATTATTTTAATATTTAGATAATAGAACACCTTTGGGATGAATTAGAGCACAGATTGCGAGCCAGGCCTTCTCATCCACATTAGTGCCTGACCTTGCAAATGCACTTCTGGAAGAATGGTCAAACTTTCCCATAGACACACTCCTAAACCTTGTGAACAGCCTGCCCAGAAGTGTAGAAGCTGTCCAAAATGTCTTGGTATGCTGACGCCTTAAGAGTTCCCTTCACTGGAACTAAGGGGCCAACCCCACACCATAACCCAGCCTCCACTGAATGATTTGGTTCAGTGCACAAAGGAAGGTCCATAAAGACATGGATGAACGAGTTTGGGGTGGAGGAAATTGACTGGTCCTGACCTCAACCCGATAGAACACCTTAGGGATGCCACTTTTGGCATAAATTAGAGCGGAGCCTGCAAGCCAGTGCCTGACCTCACAAATGAGCTTCTAGAAGAATGGTCAAACATTCTCATAGACACAATCCTAAATCTTGTAAACAGGCTTCCCAGGAGAGTTGAAGCTGTTATAGCTGCAAAGGGTGGGCCAACTTAATATTGAACCCTACGGACTAAGACTGGGATGCTATTAAAGTTCATGTGTGTGTAATGGCAGGTGTCCCAATACTTTTGGTAAAATAGTGTATGTGTTGAAACTGCACTGGTATGCCAAGGCACCACTGTAAAGCGTAGTACCTAACTGTAGTTGCCTTGGCATGGCAATGTCGCTTCAACATGCACCAGTTTCAAACTGATCTTACTGACTGCCATTGCTGCTTTATATATAAATATATATATATATATATATATATATATATATATATATAACTTCAGTCTGGAGTTCCCCTCCACCACAGATACCCTCAGTGACAGACTGAATATCCTTGCAACAATATATTTGCTGTTCTATAAATAAATTTCCAGTGGTAAATTTGAGGGTTCTGTATGTTTTTCTAGAGCTTTGTGTTTGAGTGACTCTTTGCCGTTTGTTTAAACAGCGATCTGTTTGCTCTTCGCTCTGGTTACAGTTGGCTGCATCAAAAATAAATGGGGGCTTAGTAGCGGTGTTTTGATGTGGTAATAATGGGGAGTCTGTTATATACATTACATGCATAAGGAATACTCCACTCTTTGATCATTGCCTGACAGTACCTACACCATTTTGTACAGCAAAAGAACCAAGACTTGTCTGCCTTATTCCGAGCAGAGGTATTAGGTTGCAATAGTACATTAATTTATTACTGGCTTACAAATTATCACAGGGACACTACCATCATAACTCATTTAGCTGCCATAGAGCATCCCAAGATGAGTAAAAAAACATAAAGATGATTGAGTTGTGTGAGATAATAAAAGGAAGAAAAAAAATCCTGGTCTATAAAAGTCTGCTTGCAATGGTATCCCTGGCAGGCGTTCTAGTTTAAAGTGGACCTGTTATACAGGGTAAGGGCACTTTAAAACAAAGCACACTTACTGTTTTTGCACCTGACCTAGAGATAAAAAAATTACAGAGAGCATAGGACTTTAACAGTTGCCAACTGTAACCCCAAATACTGTATGGAAATGAGTACTCCAAATATACATATAAAAAATACAAAATTATAATTCACTATGTCATTAAAATCTTTCCATAAAAACATATCCAAAATACATTCAGCTAAGTACTTTTTGCAATCCCCCATGGGCTAATATTGCCATTCAAAGTACATTACAACCTGTCTGAAACGGCCCAATCCACTTTCAACAGGTAGGTGAAATGGAGATCTTCCATATGCGGGGCCAGGTACAGGAATCTGTATAATGTCACTACTAGTAGTGATCGCTACGTGTTTTGCTACGGCCTCTTCAGGGGCCTTTGGAGAAGTCTATGGCAAAACGCGTAGCAATCACTACTAATGACATACAGATTCCTGTACCTGGCCCCGTATATGGAAGATCTCCATTTCTTTTTTAAACAATTTTTATTGAAAATTATTCAGATAAACAAATGTATCTTGCATTAGTACATTTTACATATAGTAGTGCATATACAAGAAATATAGAGAAAGCATTCCGCCATTAACAAACTGTTACCAATTAAAGGAGACTGCGCGTTTATTCAATTATGTCCAGGTGCGACGCTTGGACCTCCCAGAGCTGGGTAGTTCAGGAGAATGAGAATTTTGATGGGATAAGTTCAACGGAAGATCTCCATTTCATCTACCTGTTCATACAATACAAAGCGTATTGGGCCAATTCAGACAGGTCTTGATGAACTTAGAATAGCCCATGGGGGATTGCAAAGAGTACTTAGCTGAATGAATTTTGGATATTTTTTTTATGGAATGATTTTATATTTGTTGTGAAAATAAATTTAGTATTTTTTATATATTTGGAGTACTCATTTTCTTATTTTAGGTTACAGTTGGCAACCTTTTAAAGTCCTATGCTCACTATATTTTTTATCTCTGAATACTGTTTATGACTGTGGTGCAACGCTAATCGGGCTGTGTCTCGGTTTTTATGCTATATTTTGCACCTGACCTAGTCTTCTTTCACTGATACATACTTACCTCAGCCTGATGGCAGCGGTTCCTCTGTTTGTTTACATCCAGCACCCCAAGTCCTCACTGTCCTGACTTGACTTCAGAGGGACTATCTCTGATCCTCTCTGGCCTCAGGACACAGCCCACAGAAGTCTCTGAGGGTATAATGTGTAGATGGAGCCAGGACAATGAAGACTTGTACTGCTGGAGATAAACAAACAGCAGCACCACAGCCTATCAATCTAAGTACACATCTGTGGAGGGTGGGTTAGAATAGGTCAAGGTAAGGGGATGTAACTCTGGTCCGCAGTGCTGCCAGAACTGCATCCACATAGACTGGGCTGTCACTGTTGCTGACCCAGCCACCAGCACTGTAGCTTCTTTCTCTCTCCCTAACTGCAAGAAAACAGAGGAGTGGCTGTATGGGGAGAGAAGGAGAGAGATAGAGCTGGGAAGAGGACATTGTCAAAGGAAACCCTAAACTTGGGACGTAGTTTGGGGACTTATTACCACACATTTACTTGAGCGTTCCAATGTAGAATCCTGAGCCCTATGTTTAGTACCAGACTAGTCAGTCGGAGAGTTTTTGAAGAGACTGTAGGACAGTGTTGCCAACCTCCTGCAGTGTTTGTTACTGGCAAATCATGGAAAATCTTACTGGCAGAGCACATTTTTTACTGGCAACCTGAAAAATAACTGAACTCCCATTAAAAACTAAGACAATTGATATTTAAACACAACATGGAAACACTGACAATACCCATATCAAGTAGTTTTCCCAGT
>BLSH010330950.1:1344385-1354668 GCA_018402905.1 Glandirana rugosa | reverse complement strand
AATCCGGGTACGTCGTTCCATGACGTTAATTTCGACTCACCACTCGAATTCTCATCTCAACTCGCTTGGAGACCTTCAAGCCCAAGACGACCAGGCCGGTTTGAAGCCTTGTTTCAGGCCCAAGCCCAGGCCTGCCTTGGGCTTACAAGCGTGCCTGGGGCTTGGGGTAACTTTAGTTAACCCTGGGCTTGAAAATCCGTGTTTTTACCGACATTGTAACAGGACCGTTCACGATCCCCTGACGTTTTCCTTCATTTTACCCCCATTCACGTCCCGTTCACGGGATGTTTTTTTACCCCTATCCCTTTTATTTAATTTTAGTTTATTTTTTTACCTCCACCCCCCTTCCCATTTTTTTATTTGATTTTAATTTATTTTCCCTATCCCCATTTTTTTGTAGGGCACTTGCCCTGCACTTACCCCCATTTTACTTCCTTTTGCAGTCCCCTAGCACTTGCCAGGACAATGTTACAGCCATTTTTGTGCCTAAAAGTTCGGGTCCCAATTGATTTCAATGGGGTTCGGGGTCCGTGCGAACATTCGGGTTCCGTCCGGACCCGAACCCGGACTTTGTTCCGAAGTTTGGCCGGACCAGCAGAACCCGAACTTCCAGAGGTTCGCTCAACTCTACTCTTAAGCTCACCACTCAGCTTTAATTGCAGTACCTTGCTGCATGGGCCTAATCCTGGCCTTTAAATATGGTTCTCTAGCTCCCCCTCCTTCCTCAGGTTTACTCACTCTCTCTGAGACTTCTGGATTTCCTCCAGCCTCCCTGGACTTGTAGGCAACCTCAGCTTTCCTGGACTTCCAAACCCTCTCTTGGCCTCCCAGGCCCGCATAGCTGTCCCAACTTTCCCTGTCCTTTGGGCAAGAAGTCCCCCTCACAAGGGATGCAGTCTCTGACATTAGCAACCAGGTCTCCTGACAGGGGTCTGTTTCCAAATGGCAGCAACTTCAACAAGTCTAACTCCAACTGCCCTGAGCTATGCTCAGATCTGCCTTATAATGACCCTGCACACCTGTGCACTCACACAGGCTGTAAGAGTCAAGCAAAGCCTAGACACCCGCCCAATATTCAGTGGAACCTTCAAGCTCCTGGCCCCGATGAAGAACAACCAAATCTAGAGAAAACATAGAACATTGCTTTCTCTGTTCACAATCAACCTGCCAGAGTTTCCTAACCACTTTCCAACCGCGCGCCGTGTTTTCGCGGCGGCAGTCGGGATGCTGAGCGCGAATCGCCGTAAAAAGGCAGCGATATGCGAACAGCCACTAGGGGCCGGCAAGCCGCGATGAGCGGCCCCAGGGAAAGAACGGGGAACCGCCGATGTAAACACGGCGGTTCCCCGCTCTGTTAGTAGGGGCATGAGAGATCTACTGATCCCTGTCACTGGGATCAGTTAGATCTCTCATGCCCATGTTAGCCCAACCCCCCCACAGTAAGAACACGCCCAGGGAACACAGTTAACCCCTAGCTTCCCCCCCCCCCCCCAGGTGAACCCCTTCACTGCCAATGACATTTATACAGTAATCAGTGGACATTTAAATTTCTGATCGCTGAATAAATGTCATTGGTCCCAAAAAAGTGTCAAAAATGTCCAACATGTCCGCTGCAATATCGCAATACCGCTAAGAATCGCAGATCGCCATCATTACTAGTAAAAAAAAAAATAAAAACCCCAGAAATTAATTCTCATCATCCGTAAACGCAGCCACTTTTGCGCAAACCAATCAATAAACGCCAATTGCGATTTTTTTTATCACAAATATGAGGAATTATATAAATTGGCCAAAAACGGTGAAAAAAATGTTTTTTTATATATTTTTTTGGATTTGAATTTTAGCAAAAAGTAAGAAATTTGTTTTTTTTTGCAAAATGGTCGCTCTTCTTTTGTTTATAGCGGCGATCAGAAATGACGCAGAGGCGATCAAATACCATCAAAAGAAAGCTCTATTTGTGGGGAAAAAAAGAACGCAAATTTTGTTTGGGTGCAACGTCGCACGACCACGCAATTGTCAGTTAAAGTGACGCAGCGCCGAATCGCAAAGAGTGCTCTGGTCCTAAAGCTGGAAAACCTTCCGGTTGGTAAGTGGCTAAACTGCAGCTTTGAGAATCCGGTGTCATTTGTATGGCAATTTACATAGTGGCAGGGCCTCACACTATCACACTATGAATATTACAACAGGAGATGCTGGAACACACAAATGTGGGCAAAGACACCCATAACTCCTCCAGACAGGAAGTCCAGCAAGGAGATCTCACTGATGGAGTTTACAAGACATATTAGAATGCAGGGGCTTACTCAGCCCATCAAGCTCCACACATAACTGAAATACCATCTCTGTGTAGACTGGCCCTTTAATAAATGCCCTTGTCCAATGGCCTCTTCTCTTCTCATGACCACTGAACAAATCCTTGTACTCTACAGCAGGGAATACATTACCTTATATGCAGGGCTGGCCCAAGACATTGTGCTGCCTGGGTCCAAGAAAGAAATGCTGCCCCCCCTCAAAAAAAAAAAAAATCACGCTCACCAAAAGGCCCCCACATCCATTATTTTATATCATGATAAAAAAACTAAAATAAAATTTATCTGGAAGTCAGATTTACATGCAACAGCACCTTTTCTATATACAAAATTGTATGACATACCATTATGTATATAGACAGGCTAGGGCAGTAAATGGACAGGCTAGGGTAGTATATAGACAGGCTAGGGCAGTAAATGGACAGGCTAGGGTAGTATATAGACAGGCTAGGGCAGTAAATGCACAGGCTAGGGTAATATATAGACAGGCTGGGGCAGTATATAGACAGGCTGGGGTAATATATAGACAGGCTAGGGTGGTATATACACAGACTAGGGCAGTATAAGGGCAAGCTAGGGTAGTATAGGGGTGGGCAGAGTGGTCCGGGGGGCAGTTGTCGTCATGACACACAAAACTGCTGGACAAAAAAAATCTTGCTTGTCAATTTGCTGGGTAAATAGAAGAGGAGAGGAGGCTGTGGTTCAGTTTGCTGCCCCTCTCAAAGTGCTGCCTGGGTCCAATGGACCCACTGGGACCCATGGTAGGGCCGGCCCTGCTAATTTGTAATAGTCACATTTACATTCCAGTCAATAAGCTAAAACTTAAAAAAAATAACACTCCACAGCACTGACCTGTTTTAAAGCAAGAGTTATACGACTCCTTGAAAGATTTGTTACAAAGAAGATTTTGATTTACTGACATCCCAGTGTTGGTCAGGGCTGTTTGATCTTCAAGCTTATGAAAATGTTCTCTTCTCAGTGAAAAGATGAAGAGTAACCACAAGTGGCTGCAGGAGGTGGCAGATCAACGTACACGTAGGACAAACCTACAGTTGGGGAACCTGTTGAGATCACCATACGTGCCCTCGAGCAATAACAATAATTAGTCGCTCTTGGTCCCAGGCGTCCTGTGCCATGCGTTGATGTATATGAAACACAAAGATCGCCTCAGCACCCAGCCAAGCTTTTGTTTATGCTCATTCAATTTTTAATGCACCAATCAGAAGTTTTGATGAGGGCTGTGAGCCCTGAGAGGTTTGCAGGAAGGATGAAGGTCCAGATTATTAAAGAAAATGTTGAGTTCCAGAACATGTGATGTTTCTTGCAGATTCATTAAAGGGTCTCCTGGAATGATTCGACACAGACCGTGGCAAGGCAGTCAAAGTAAACACAAATCTTACCTAAATGACACTGACCCTAATATGAGGCTTGCATGAACCATGTTAGTTAATATTATTACTGTCCATTTTTATAGCACCAGTATACTCCACATTTTAGGAGCTTACCTGCTCTTTGTTCATCCAACTGGAGGGTCAGCGGTCACATGCATCAAGGTCAGGTGTGTGAGAAGCAGTCAAGCATTCAGTGGTTGGAGGCACAGTCCTTGCTAACCCATCCCGCTGGTACTTCTTCCTCTACTGCGGTTTGCTCTGGGGCACTTCCTGTGTCTTGATGTCCTCTACCTCTTAGAATAGGTCCTTCTGCATTCAAAATTCTTCTTCTATGTCACTATGCTGACCACTGACTGTAATGCCACTTGATTGCTGACCACTGATGTAATGAGGCAGTTTATCACTGACCACCAATGTAAAGGGCATTTCTCCAATGACCATCAATGTAAAAGAGGCACTTAGTCACTAACCACCAGTTTAATTTTTTAAACCTTTTCAGTGAATTAAAACAACATAAAAGTGTTGCGCTGCCAAATGAATGCATAATAAAACAAATACGTGTGAATTCATAGATGTGTAAATCAATAAAGTGAAAAATATTTCAAATACATGAATGCAAAGACATTTGTGAAATATCAAATACATCAATTAATAAATAGAAAATAAAGCCCACAAAGTTCATAAGAAAATCTAATGAATATAAAGTGCATCAATAAGATTTGTATATAAGAGATAAAAGTGCATCCAGATAAAAGAAAAAAATGACCAGAAATCATATGTCATACTGTAGATTCCTCTTCATAAATCACCGCTGTGCATCAAAACATGTGATACCAGAGCTGCTTACCAGAACGTTAGACCTCAAAATGTAGGCTGTCTAACAGAGATCCTGACCATGGATGGATTGATGGATGGATAGGTGATAAACCTCTAACCTCACAGGCTGCCACCTAGAAGGATAGGAGGAATTGATGTAAGCCTCCACTACCACAGCATGCCACCTTGATGGATAGATGGAAGTAAGCCTCCCCTCTCGTAGCCGGCCATCCAGACCAGCACTCTGTAACAGATCACGCCAGGACATTCCACCATGCAAGCATGGCATAAGTAGCACATAAAAGGGGAAGGTAAACAGATCATAGTGTAGTGCCTACAAATGCATTTATTAAGAACTGGACATCAAGTAAAGTAAAACAGAATATCTGCAACACAGCATCCAACACCCCGGTGGGCATGTTGGCGTCACCACTGTAACTCCGCCCTGCATGTTTCGTCCAAATGGACATCATCACTGGGGCAACAGAGATACTTCACTGCATTGCCTTTGAACTATGGTCAGCCGGCTTAGAAAGGGGCTTTTGAATAAGCCACCCCTCTCACTATAAGATGGGGGCACAAAGCAGGTATACAGAGCAATGACAGACTATAGCAGAAACTACAGGCAAATTAGTACAAACACAGTCCTAAAAATCCACAGGATATAAAATTAAAATCCAAAATATGAACCATTAAACAAAAGACCTGCTTATCAGGTGTAGAGTTGAAGTTGTGACCTTGCTTTAAACTTCATTAATAAGGGAATTTTGATGGTCATGTATCCACCCCATTTGCCCAAATAGCTGCTGTACTAAAATAATATCAATTTTTTCTTGTTCACAATGAGTACATCTAAAGGAAAATAACACAAAAGTATATCTAAACCATTTTCATAAAATACTGTTTTCATCTTATTTGGCATCTTGATACTGCTGATCTCCACCAGCTTCTTTCAGCTACTTCTAGTCTACCTGCACAGCGGTGGACCATGCCTGTGCAATGTGTGCTGGTGGAGTCTTCAACAGTGGAGAACTGCAACAGCATGAAAATCAGGAGTATAGCTGGGAGACAATTGTCAACCAATACTAGGAAGTGTCTGAACAAGGACTTTCATGGCAGGACCACCAAGTATTATTTTAAAGTGGACTTTCAGTTATATTTTCATCTTTCAATCTATTAAATATTCTGCCCTTGTTGTTTTAACTTTGGATAGTAAAACTTTTTTTTCTGCCAGTAAATACCTTATATAACCCACTTCCTGTTTCTCATCTGGTCATTAGCCTAGGCGTATGGCATCATACACAGCGCTCTCTCTCTCACACAGTTTGCCAAGGAAGGGGGGGGGGGGAGTCATAGAAGGGCCAATGAAAGCTGCCAAGCTTCAGAATGTGCCTCTGTGTGTCTGTGTAAATCCAGGACGTGAACAGGCAGCAGCTTCAGCTGCCCACAGTTAAAATGGCTGCAGCCAGACTTGGCAGAGAGAGATTTCTGCAGCATATTTGGCAAGTGCAGAATCACAGAATATATAAGATAATAGGCCAAGTGGTTGTAGGGAAGCTTCAGAATGGCAAAGATGTTTATATTACAAATTATGTGAGCAGACTGCAGTTCCTCTTTAATGGCACTGCAGATTTAAATAGATTGAAAACAACTTTTTGGAATTCCATAAACATGTTAAAGTGTACTTGAGATTTTAAAGATTGGGTTTAGATCTACTTTAATGGCACATTCAAGCTAGAAACTGCATGTTTACTGCATGTTTTTGCATGTGCAGTGACATGCATTTGATGTGCATTTTTTACAGGCATTTATGGTGCATTTTTTCCTAAGTTTGCATATCCTTTGAGGTCACTTCTGTCTTCTCCCTACTTTGGGCTTTTATGTGCACTGACATTCGTTGCAGTGCATTTTTGTGCATTTAGCCCCCGGTCACATCTGTGTGACTTGTCATGCAATTTAATAGTTTCAATAGAGGTCTGCGATGGAAGTGGTCAAATTGGTGCGACTCAGAGTCCTTTGGAGTCACACCGATTTTGAAAGTAGTTCTTGCACTGCTTCCTGCAAGTTCAAGTACGACTTACATATACATCTGTGCATGAAGTCACAGATGTCTTCCAAGCGTCCATTAGGGACGCAGGGGCGCCACCCCCCTAATCCATGTGTGCATGGCCCTTACTCTACATTAGGACATTAGCACATGATTAGCCTGAGGCTCTAATTGGCTTCAAAAGGGTGGGCTCCAGGCGCAGAGCACTGCACCCTAAGCCCACCCAGTTGTGTGAATTTAGCGAATTTATATTTGCTAATGTCTTTCTGTAACCCCAAACACACCTCCAAGATGACCACTGCCTTGCTAAAGAAGCTGAGGTTAATGGACTGGCTAAGCATGTCCCCAGACCTAAATCCTATTGAGCATAGGGTTGCCACTTTTTATTCAAGCCAAACCCGAACATTTTAGAGGCGCACAGTATTTATTTATTTTTTAGGTAACATTATAGGATTGTAACAGACCTGGGACACCTGTGGGCGCTCCAAAGAGAATAGTAATGTGGCACACACAGTGCCCTCTCACCCTCCTGCCAAGCCCTGTTCTGAACCAAATTCCTGTCTGAATAATGTGTCCGGGTTTCAAGTGGACTGAAACCCGGACACATGATTCAAAACCCCAAACTGTCCGGGTGAATCCCAGACAGGTGGCAACCCTAATTTAGCATCTGTGGGGCATCCTCAATCTTAAGGTGGAGGAGCGCAAGGTCTCTAACATCCATCCACCAGCTCTGTGATGTCTGTATAGAGGAGTAGAAGAGGACTCCAGTGGCAACCTGTGAAGCTCTGGTGAACTCCATGACCAAGAGGGTTAAGGCAGTGCTAGAAAATAATGGTAGCCACACAAAATATTGACACTTTGGGCCCAATTTGGACATTTTCACTTAGGGGTGTACTCACTTTTGTTGCCAGCGGTTTAGACATTAATGGCTGTGTGTTGAGCTATTTTGAGGGGACAGAAAATTTACACTGTTATACAAGCTGCACACTCACTACATTGTAGCAAAGTGCCATTTCTTCAGTGTTGTCACATGAAAAGATAGAATAAAATATTTACAAAAATGTGAGGGGTGTACTGACTTTTGTGAGATACTGTAGGTTCTGAGGCTAATTTAATGCAGATAAAGCACCAAGTGAGCGTAATTACCACCTTAATCAGCCACAGAACCTGTGTAATTAATATGTGTCCTGGATTAAAGGGGTTATGTGGCAACCCTAGCTGTCGGTCTTTCCAACAATGAGGACACACCAAATGCAGATTGCAAACAAAACAGAAGGAAGGGGCATGCACCTAGTGCATTACCATAAAAATTGAATGGAAATAAAAAGGTTAAAATTGAATACTCACAAAATGGCGTCACAAAGCCATGACAAGATGATGCAATAAATAGTGAAAAAGCACACGTTTTTCGTGTTTCGGGGGCGCACCCCCTTCCTCAGAGCTGTGCTCCGGTTGCCTATTACCCTGAAGGTCCTCTAGCGCTGGAAACGACTCCTTTTTCTTCTGTATGGCAGATTGCAAACACTGCGTTTGCCTGCCCCAGATCTAAAGGTACCGCAATACCATGCAATCTGATGCAGTGCATTTTTGAAACGTAGTCCATGCACTGGCATGTTTGGCGCAATTCAGTGCCATTTCAGTTCATTGAAATGAATGGGCTAAAAAATGCACCAAACTGAGTCGCACGGGAATCGCACAGGAACGTGGACCACGTTTCAGGTGTGACCTGGCCTAGAGAACGCATTTTTCATTATTTACCTTTAGTTCTGCTTTTTGAGTCGTTGTGCCGATCACCGTGCATCACGCGGCTTTCGCAACCAGCTCGTAGTTTATGTATAGATGTTGATGAATCATTAGTCAAAACAAAGCACTTCAGAATGACACATTAAAAAATAGGAGAGCGTGTTGTTGTCACAAAGGTGTATAGCAATTAGTAAGAATTAAGGTAAGTTAACAACCATCTATAATTACCTTTATTGATGTTATGATTCACAGCACAAACATTCGAAATTATATTCTGGCGAGCGCATACGCAATGGTGCCAAAATGCTCATTTATTTCTTTAACCTTTATCTAGTGCAGGCTATAAATTTGTATGCAAATGATGTCAATGATCAGACGCTATCTTCCAGCCTCGCTTGATGCTGATGACTAAATCTTTTTTTTTTTTCCCCCTGCTGAGTCCTATTAAGCTGTCCAGTACATCTAAAAGGTGTTGAATTTACCGGACTCAGTGTTGTTCCTTGCACAAAGAAATCTGCTCAAAAAATATGATCAAACGCCACGTGTCGTAGCTGCAAAGAGTAAATTAAATTTGTCGTAATTCTTAAAAACCAGCAATCAAGTTGATCGTTTTTTTTTTATTAAAAAAAAATGATGACGAAGGAGGTGAACGGCCTCGGTTGCAAACTGCAGGCTCCTTCCTTTAGTATGCAAATTTTAGGTATACAAAGATCGAGATCTTTTATTTAAGAAATATGCCCTAGGGCTGTGATAGTAGGCATTCGGGAGATTTCTGGTCTGGTATTAAATAAATAGTTGTTAAAATATCACATGAAGATGTGTCTCGGAAGATGAAAAGCCGGCTCATCTGAATAATTTATTGTGATGCAATATTTTCTAGAAGTCAAATTAAGAAGACAAAAAAAATGTAGCTGCGTGCAAACGTTTGGTGCGAGAAAGGCATTTATAATGCGATTATTATGGATTATGCGCTCTTAAAGCTGAACTCTGCTCAGCCAATAAATAGAAGTATTTTGTACCACCTTCCTTCCCTGGATAGTTAGGCCTCATCAAAACACTGGCATACACTTGTGCGATGGCCGTATTTACCCACACTGGGATGCACAGGTGTTCCATGCGGGCAGTCCCTTTCATATCAATGCAGCAGCTGAATCGATACAGCCACTGTTCCTAATCCAACATCTGTGGGGCACAGCCCCAAACAGGGGCTGTCTGCGGTCGGAGCTGTGCACCTGCACCCACTGATGTCAAATTGGAAGCAGTGGCGGCCTGTAATGCCGGGCGCAGGGACGCTGCCCCCCCCAATCCATGCATCCAGCCCCCTAATCTACATGGGCACCGGACGCATGGAATCCAATGGGTTTTTTTTTTTTTGAAGCACATGATTAAAGCCTGAGGCTCTAATAGGCTTCAAAAAAAGGGAAAGCTTGAGGCACAGACCACTGCGCCCGAGCACACCCACTTGTGTGACAATAGCAAATTAATATTTGCTATTGTGTTCCTGATTCTCCTCCCGGCCAATCAGGAAGCGGGTCCTGAGACCCATCACCCAATTGGCCAATAGCAGAGGCGATCCTATTGGCCACCTAGGAGGAGGAGGGAGGAGATACACGGCGGAAGCCGGCATGATGCCGAGGAGGTGAAGATACACAGGGCGCTGCCTGCGATGGGGTAAGTGTGGAGCCACTGACCATCCGACTTGGGGGGGGTGCTGTGGTGGTGACCGGACCAACCGTAGGGGGTGGCTGTGGGTGCATTGTTTGCTGCCTCCCCAAAAAAATACAACCACCAGCCGCCACTGATTGGAAGCAGTGGCTGTGTCCCAATTGACATGAATGGATATCTCTGCAACCCTGTGTGGGCAATCATGGCCTTCACACAGGCAGGGCCAGGACAAGGAGTGGGCAGGAGGGGCGGCTGCCCTGGGCACTGTGGTATCATGTGAGGTTCAGAGGCACCATAAGGAGATTGGGGACC
>BLSH010330950.1:1324740-1339343 GCA_018402905.1 Glandirana rugosa | reverse complement strand
TAGACACGGTGTAGTTACGGAGTAGGCACGGTGTCGTCACGATTAGGCACGGAGTAGGTACGGGTAGGTACTGAGTAGACTGGAGTAGGCACGGAGTAGGTACCAGTAAGTACGGTGTAGGAACGGAGTAGGTACGGGTAGGCACGGTGTAGTCACGAGTAGGTACGGTGCAGTCACGGTGATGTCACGTATAGTCACGGGATGTCACGGAGTGTTTTCACATTATCTATCTGTCTTTTAAACTAAACATTAACATACAGAGATCTCTTGGACTGTCACGAGGGACTTACAACCCGGAGACATACACCGGTCCGACACATTTTAAGAGTGTGTATCCCGTAGTGGTATAAACCCTCCTCATCGTCTTACATAAAACCCCACGTTAAACACCATACATGTACGATACACAATCTTTATAGAATATTTGCCTGCTGCTACTCCTCCCAAATATGGTGATGCCCTATGTGTGAGAATTTTACACAGCCTGGCCACATACAGAGGCCCAACATTCAGGGAGCACTGTCAGGTTCTCTAGAGACATACAATTACAAATCAAATTTTCTGTCTATCTATTACACTTTTGTGAGGCACTGTAGGGCACTGATATGCACTGTAGTGGCACTGACGTGGCATGGATGAGCACTGATGTGGCACGGATGGGCATGGATGAGGCAAGGATGTGGCATGAATGACCATGGATGAGGCACGGATGAGGTCAGATGAGTCATGGATGGGCATGGATGAGGCACGGATTAGCACTGCTGTGGCACGGATGAGGCATTGATGTGGCACAGATGAGGCATGGATGAGCACTGATGTGGCATGGATGGGCATGGAGGAGGCACAGATGGGCATGAATGACGCACAGATGAGGCATGAATGAGGCATAGATGAGCCATGAACAAGGCACATACAGGCATGAATGAGGCACAGATGGGCATGAATGAGGCACAGATGAGGCATAAATGAGGCACATATGGGCACGAATGGGGTACAAATGAGGCATGAATTAGCCACATATTGGCACAGATCAGGCATGGATGAGTGCTGCTGCGGTCTCCCTCCTCTTCACTAATCATTACAGCGGAGAGAGCTGAACCGGACATGTGCCAGTTTGTTGACAAATGATCACTCCGTCATTGGACGGAGCGATCACGTGGTAAAGGGCCACCGTCATTGGCCCTTTACCCCGATTCCTGACGAGCTGGGTCTGGAGGACTCGATGGTCATGCACATTCCCGGGTGCGCGCCCCGGGGAAATCGCAATTTTCGGAGGACGTCATTGTACTCCCTCACAGAATTAGCCGACCGCACTGTAGCCATCATTCAGCTATGGCCCGGTCGGCAAGTGGTTAACCACTTGCCCTCTGGAAGGTTTTACCCCTTCATGACCAGAGCATTTTTTTTAGTATTCAGCACTACTTTAACTGGCAATTGCACGGTCATGCAACACCGTACGCAAATTATATTTTTATCTTTTTTTCACACAAATAGAGCTTTTTTTGGTGGTATTTGATCCACTGAGTTTTTTTATCATACAAATGAAAAAGACACAAATTTTGAAATAAAACAAAAACAATATTTTATCATTTCTGTTATAAAGCATCCAATTTAAAAAAAATTAATTTTTCATAAATTGAGGCCAAAATGGATTCCGCTACACATCTTTGGTAAAAAAAATCCATATAAGTGTATATTACTTATTTTGTGCAAAAGTTATACAGTATAGGTATACAGTATTAACTGGAATTTACACAGCTATAGACTCTACACTGCAATGGCGGTGATCAGCGATTTAAATTGGGATTGTGATAGGGTGGTAGGCAATCTGGCACTAACAGAAACTATCTGGGAGGGTCACTAACTGACACTGGCGTCACTAGTGACACTAATACAGTGATCAGTGATAATAGTGTACATTGTCAGCATACTAATGACACTGGCTAGGAAGGGGCATAACATCAAGGGGTAATCAAGGGGTTACCTGTGTGCCTAACAATGTGTAATGTTCTACTTTTACTTTACTATCTGGCTGTTTTTTCCCCCGCTCTTCAGGTAGAAGAAAGATCGCCGTTCGTATGAAAGCAGAATTCTGTGTGTTTGTAAACACAGAACTCTGTGTGTGATTGGACACAAGCGATCAGCTGAAGTCCAAAATCATTGGCTGGAATCAGCTGCCAAACTCGTGTTGTGTCCACTCGCAACACAGATCGGGGTTGGGGGGGGTCCGACGCTGAACCCGGAGGAAAGGGCCAACGCACAGTTACGTGATTGTGCCTGCAGCCCTCTCGTAGTATATTTACTGTGAGCGGTTAGCAGGTGGTTAAAGTATACAGTGCCTGGAAAAAGTATTCATACCCCTTGCTATTTTCCACATTTTGTCATGTTACCACCAAAAACATAAATGTATTTTATTGGGATTTTATGTGATAGACCAACACAATGTGGCTCATAATTGTGAAGTGGAAGGAAAATGATAAATGTTTTTCAACATTTTTTAAAAATAAACATGTGAAAAGTGTGGTGTGCATTTTTATTCAGCCCCCCTGAGTCAATACTTTGTAGAACCGCCTTTCTCTGCAATTACAGCTGCAAGTCTTTTTGGGGAAGTCTCTACCAGCTTTGCACATCTATAGTAAATAGCTCAAGCTCTGTCAGATTGGATGGAGAGCGTCTGTGAACAGCAATTTTCAAGTCTTGCCACAGATTCTCAATTGGATTTAGGCCTGGACTTTGACTGGGCCATTCTAACCCATGAATATGCTTTGATCTAAACCATTCCATTGTAGCTCTGGCTGTATGTTTAGGGTCGTTGTCCTGCTGGAAGGTGAACCTCCGCCCCATTCTCAAGTCTTTTGCAAACTCTAACAGGTTTTCTTGTAAGATTGCCCTGTATTTGGCTCCATCCATCTTCCCATCAACTCTGACCAGCTTCCCTGTCCCTGCTGAAGAAAAGCATCCCCACAACATGATGCCTCCACCGCCATGCTTCACAGTGGGGATGGTGTGTTCAGGGTGATGTGCAGTGTTTTCCGCCACACATAGCGTTTTGCTTTTAGGCCAACACTTCAATTTTTGGTCTCATCTGACCAGAGCACCATCTTCCACGTGTTTGCTGTGTCTTCTCATAAACTGCGAACAGATCTTCGTATGGCTTTCTTTCAACAATGGCTTTCTCCTTGCCACTCTTCCATAAAGGCCAGATTTGTGGAGTGCACGACTAAGAGTTGTCCTGGGGCAGATTCTACCACCTGAGCTGTGGATCCCTGCAGCTCCTCCAGAGTTACCATGGGCCTCGTGGATGCTTCTCTGGTTAATGCTCTCCTTGGCTGGTTAGTTTAGGTGGACAGCCATGTCTTGGTAGGTTTGCAGTTGTGCCATACTCTCCATTTTCAGACGATGGATTGAACGGTGCTCTGTGAGATGTTGAAAGTATTTTTTTATAACTTAACCCTGCTTTAAACTTCTCCACAACTTCCCTGACTTGTCTGGTGTGTTCCTTGGCCTTCATGATGCTGTTTGTTCACTAAGGTTCTCTAACAAACCTCTGAGAGCTTCACAGAACAGCTGTATTTATACTGAGAATAAATTTCACACAGGTAGACTCTATTTACTAATTAGGTGACTTCTGAAGGCAATTGGTTCCACTAGATTTTAGTCAGGGGTATCAGAGTAAAGAAGGCTGTATACAAATGCACCCTTTGCCCTTGAATCAGCCCACTGGTAAGTATGAAAAGCATACACACACCAGAATTTTAAACATTCACCAACCTCCCATAGAACACAAGATACAAGGCCGCCTTGGTATGCTTTCAGAAATATTAAAAAGCAAGTACGCATCAATACAGCAATTATTTTCACTTATGCATGTTAAGATGTAATGTTGTGCAAAATAGTTTAATAAGCTTAATTAATAGAGCTGATTGTGGTCCATTAGAAATCTTTACATGCCTGGCTGTAAACATCCCAAAAGATTTTAATTTAATATTACATCATATTATATATATACAGTATCTCACAAAAATGAGTACACCCCTCACATTTTTGTAAATATTTTATTCTATCTTTTCATGTGACAACACTGAAGAAATGACACTTTGCTACAATGTAAAGTAGTGAGTGTACAGCTTGTATAACAGTGTAAATTTGCTGTCCCCTCAAAATAACTCAACACACAGCCATTAATGTCTAAACCTCTGGCAACAAAAGACACACTTGTCTTTGTACTCCTCACCTGGTTGCCGCCACACACGCTTGACACCATCTGAACCAAATACGTTTATCTTGGTCTCATCAGACCACAGGACATGATTCCAGTAAACCAGTCTGCTTGTAAACTGGTTGTGGGTTTCCTTGTGCATCATCTTTAGAAGAGGCTTCCTTCTGGGACAACAGCCATGCAGACCAATTTGATGCAGTGTGCGGCGTATGGTCTGAGCACTGACAGGCTGACCCCCCACACCTTCAACCTCTGCAGCAATGCTGGCAGCACTCATACATCAATTTCCCAAAGACAACCTCCTGATATGACGCTGAGTACTGCACTCAACTTCTTTAATCGACCATGGAGAGGCCTGTTCTGAGTGGAACCTGTCCTGTTAAACTGCTGTATGGTCTTGGCCACCGTGCTGCAGCTCAGTTTCAGGGTCTTGGCAATCTTCTTATAGCCTAGGCCCTCTTTATGTAGAGCAACAATTTTTTTTTTTTAGCTGCTCAGAGAGTTCTTTGCCATGAAGTGCCATGTTGAACTTCCAGTGACCAGTATGAGAGAATGAGAGCGATAAAACAAAACCTGCTCCCCATTCACACCTGAGACCTTGTACTACTAATCAGTCACATGACACCGGGGAGGGAAAATGGCTAATTGGGCCCAATTTGGACATTTTCACTTAGGGATGTACTCACTTTTGTTGCCAGCGGTTTAGACATCAATGACGGTGTGTTGAGTTATTTTGAGGGGACAGCAAATTTACACTGTTATACAAGCTGTACACTCACTACTTTACTTTGTAGCAAAGTGTAATTTCTTCAGTGTTGTCACATGAAAAGATAGAATAAAATATTTACAAAAATGTGAGGGGTGTACTCACTTTTATCAGATACTGTACCTATACAATTTATAGGTATGACTTACATACAGTACATGTGATTTCTCTATTCATTTGTAGAATTACTACTATTGAACATTTCATTAACATGGTACCGTAATTTATAAATAAAACCTTTCCATCATCATTACATGCCTTATTTCCTCCTCCAGCTCTCTGTCTGTACCTTTGTACTGGTTTTTAGTTCTAGAGCTAGAAGAAGTGCTAATGGACTACGAGTGAGGTGACTACCGTGCTTGTATTCCATTGAGAACTATAAAAAACAGAAAAAAACTCCCAGCTCACTTACCAGCCAGCCTGCAAAAACCAAATTGATCCTAACAGTTCACATTAAAATCAAAGGGTTTAGTTTGTAGACATTTGCAAATATATGCTTAAGTTACAGGTTGGGGTGGTTGCCATTTGTTTGTACAGTAGGTGAATTGGTGTGGGGACGCTCTGGATACCTTCGGCTGCCATTGTGCGTCCCTCTACCTTTAACCACTTGAGCTCCGGAAAGCTTTACCCCCTTCATGACCAAGCCATTTTTTGCTATTTAGCTCTGTGATAATTTAACAGGGAATTGCGTGGGCATGCAACACTGTACCTATATGACATTTCTATCATTTTTTTCACACAAATAGAGCTTTCTTTTGGTAGTATTTAATCAACACTTTTTTTTTTTTTGCAATATAACCAAAAAAAGACGAAGATCTTAAAAAAAAAAAAAAATTCCTACCAAAAAAAATAATTCCAGTAAGTGTATATTGATTGGTTTGCATGAAAGTTATAGCGTCTACAGGGGGGGGTTTGTTTGCCAATCAACCTAGCGACGTGGGGGGGTTTGACCGACTGAACGGGGGGAGTCGGTTGGTTTGTTTGCCCTCCCCCCTAAAAAACAGAGCACCAGCCGCCACTGCCCCCTCCTAAATTCCTTCTGCCAGCACTAACCCCCCAATCTCCTTGCAGCGCCCCCCACCTCTCATGATACCACAGTGCCCAGGGCAGCTTTCCCTCCTGCCCACCCCTTGTCCCAACCCTGGGCGGTGTCATCTGAAAGCCATTGTGGCATGTGTACAGCCCCCTCTGGCTGTATTAGGTATTACAAGTACTTATATAGTGCAATCAATGTTCACATCAATGCCTGCCCTCAAGGAGCTTACAAAGTACCAAACTCACATGGGCACAGGGAGAACATGCAAACTCCATCCAGTTAGTGCCATGGTGGGATTCAAACCAGTGACCCTAATGTTTCCAGGTGGAAGTGCCAACTACTTAGCCACTGTGCTGCCCATATGGTAGGTTTTAGTTGGGTGGTTGGGGTAAAAATATGGCTCAACCACCTGTATCTACTGCCCCCTAGCTGCACGCCTGAAAAAGGCCTTGCTACAGATTAACTGCTTACAGAGTATTAGATTCCATGATGAAACAGTTGTACATCATACAAATTAAGAAGAATTAATATGAAGTTGAACTTCTGAGATAGGAAGGAAAATCACCATGGAGTATGTGCCATGGACACATTAAGCTGATTTTAGAAATGGTGCAATTTATGTCACTTTCAAGGACTTTGCATTAATTCAGCCATGCCTTTTTACAATTTCTAATCTGTGCATGGTTCCCAAATATAATTGAAATATCAACACTAAGCAATATGCCTGCAGGTTCTAGTGCTATCAAACACTTGCCGCTTCATTCTGGCCCAGATTTTTCTGTCCATTAATCTCTTTAGGAATAAACGAAAATTAAGGCATTAATCAGAGCTCCGAGAGCTATTTTTGGTCATGTATATCAGGTTTCTTAAACAAATCATGCTGCGGTGCTAGAGATGATGTAGAATTAATTGCAGGGATACTAAATATACTTGTGGCTATCTAAGGTGGTTCAGAGGTGCTATGTGCTGTAAATACATAAGCAGCAAATCTTTGAGTGTATTAAAGTGGTTGTAAACCCTTTACAACCACTTTAACCTACAGGTAAGCCTATAATAAGGATTATCTGTAGGTACCGAGAATATCTCCTAAACTTGCACAGTTTAGGAGATATTCTCTGTATACACATGTGCTGACATCATCGACGCATGCGCAGTGAAGAAACGGACCGACGTGCCCTTTCTTCTCTAGGGTCGCATAGCGGGAGTGACGTCACGCGACTCTGGCCAGTCACAGAACAGGTGTCCGCGGCTACGGAAGGAAAAGATGGACGCAGCCTGTACAGGGGTCAGTGCGGGCATCAATTGCAGGTAAGTGGCACATAATGGGCTAATATGCGATGCATACTAGCCCATTATGCTTTTAATTTACAGGGAACTAAAGAGGAAGTAAAACCCATCTTTAAATTTTTTAGATGTGTAGCACTATACCCGTAGGGGGTTGCAGGTGACAGGGTTCCCCACTGCTGCACAGCCAGGCACATAACATTTTCAGCTTTCATCCAGACACAGGGAACAGTCCTTGAGCTTTGTTTTTGTGTTTTTTTTTTTTTAATTAGGGGGTGATAACTTGGATGGGGATAGGAAATATGGGATGCCTAACTTGAAAGTAACAAAACCAGGGACAGTTTCCTCTCTATATAAAACTCTGATTGATTCTTCTGTACAGCTTCAATTTAGACATGTGCGGTTTGTTTCGTTCCAAATTAAAATTCAGATGAATCTTGTTGTTTTTTGGAAATTTGGATGTATCCGAATTTCCGAATTACAATAGCACCGAATTTAAACTAATCCGAAATAACCAAAAAAAAAATTTCAGACGAAATTCAAATTCGAATAGTTTTCGAATACTTTTAGAATTCAAATAGTTTTCGAATTTGAAAAGTCCTCGAATTTGAATAGTTTTCCCATTTC
Organism: Glandirana rugosa; assembly: GCA_018402905.1. Classification (NCBI taxonomy): domain Eukaryota; kingdom Metazoa; phylum Chordata; class Amphibia; order Anura; family Ranidae; genus Glandirana; species Glandirana rugosa. The sequence goes on along the minus strand of BLSH010330950.1, from coordinate 1,331,411 downwards.
CAAAGAGAACAAAATAGAATAGAAAACAAAGGAATAGAACAACAACAACAAAAAAAAAAAACAATAGACTAGAGAAGAATATAACAGAAAACAAAAGAAAAGAGTAAAACAGCTCTGTTCCACTCCAGCACATCATGTCCTTTCATTATATTTCCCTCTATTGTATTATACCTTTTTCCATTCTATTGCTCCACTATCCACACCATTCTCCTTGGAAATTGGAAAACTATTCGAATTTGAACACTTAGAATTCGAAAACTATTCGAAATTGATTCAAAAACTTTTGGAATTGATTTGAAAACGAATAAGCAAAACTAATTCCGAAAACAAATTAGACCAATTAAATGAATCTAGCTAAATGAATTTATGTAAATAACAAATCGAAACGACACGAAACTAAACAAATGAGAGCACAGATGGTATGGCGCTCTACCTTAGGCGCTAAATGTCCTACTAAATTGAGAGTGAATGTGAGTATCACCCCTTATTAGAGCTAAAATCTGATATGAATCAAAAATGTTAAAGTGCAATAGTGCTCAAATCATAAAATGGTGAGAACATATATAAACATGTAAGTATAAGTGCATCAATTGTGGACAGCAACTTTGATTTAAAAGTGTATAAATAGATAGAGAAACCTATTCCAAGGGTGACTCTATATCCAAAAGAAAATCCAAAAAAATGAATTATTATTCAAGTCACACAAACACAAGTCCAGGGAAAAAAAATGAAAAGTGAAGTTTGGAAAATGTGGGACACACGGTCTAATCCTTGAGAGTGTAGCATATAACCATGAATCATCAACAAACTCCCATTCAGACAAGGATAAGGTGGAACCATATAGGGTGATGGGATGAAATAAGACCCCTATGATACAATCCGTACCCTTCTGAATAAAAGGCTTACCAGAACCGGCATGTATTCAAGCCTGTATATGCCAGTGGACTCCGGACATCAGGAGAGGGAAGGAAAACGTCACAATGGCTTGGAACGTCACACTATCTCGGAGCGTCACACTATACTGGAAACCTTGGGGGGCCGGGCGATATCACTTGTAATATTAGGTGATCCCTGGTGTAGAAGGATACTCACACAAGGATCCCGTACTCCCACGATCAGATGTTCGGTTAGGGGGTCACCTTCATCAAAAAAATGTATTTGTATATAAAAGGGGAGATAGAACTCCATATAGTGTAAAACCTCCAACCAAGAGGCAAAATTTATTAAAAATCAATACAGTCCATATTCCATAAAAATGTAGGAAGCCGGCATGAAAAAGGGGTACCAATTGCAATAAGTTAGCGCAGCAGTTTGGGGTCAACACACACCCAACGCGTTTCGTCTAAGCAGACGTCATCTGGGGGTTCCAGATAACTAAACAAATGTTTTCGCTCTGCACATGTCTACTTCAATTGATTCCTCTGTGTAGGCCAGTGGTTCTCAACTCCTGTCCTCAGGACCCACCAACAGGCCAGATTTTAAGTATTACCTTGGGGAGATGCAGACTACAATACTGCAATCACTGAGCAGCAAATGATATCACCTGTGATGTATTTGAGTTATCCTGCAAACCTGGCCTGTTAGTGGGTCCCGAGGACAGGAGTTGAGAACCACTGGTGTAGGCCAACAGTTAGATTTACAAATGCCCCTTACAGGCTAGGAACTTTCAGTCCCTTAGAAAGTAACGCAATGTGTTGTGAACTGCATCCTGGAGTACCTCCAACTCCCTTGTAGACACTGGTCCCAATACTACCACTGCAGGAAATGTTAGCCCACCTGGCTGCTTCTTCACCAGTCTACCCGACTAACTCTCTGGAGATCTCCCAGTGCAAGGCTAGAAGACTGTCTTCAAGAGAGACCAGCTAGCTACATGTGACAGTCTCTCCCCTTGTAGATCCCTGCATCATGCTGTAGTACTGACACTGTCCTCTCCTTACTCCCACTGCCTACTTACAACTTCTCCTGTGGTAGGATCATTCCAGGTCAGCACCTGAGCCCTGGCCCGAGGCAGAGCACCCTAGACTAGGGGGTTCACCTCAAGGGCCACCAACAGCCTCCTCAGCACTGCATCTCCATCTTCCACCTGACTCCCTGCCCAGCAGGACTAATTACTATTTAAGGGCTCACATAGTCCCCTGCCAGGCCTACCTCCTGGGGATTGGCTAAGGGCCCCCAAATATGCAGGACAACCCTCCTAGCTTCCACCCTCTAGCTTCCAAAACATTCTCAACATTTCAGAACCAGGGGGGCATTAGAGAGCTGTATAAGTCATGCTGCCCTGAACTCTAATAACTCTGACCCGATTACAGACTCACAGGGTTTAAACATGAGTCAAAATATGCTTTTACCTATTCTGACAGTAGTAGCACACTAGAGGGTGCTACAGATGTATTCTGTAAGGTGTAGCATGACTACCTCTTGCCCTAAGACCTTTTATATACATCAATTGTCCCCACTATCAATTTATGCAGAAATGAATAATCCAATTAATGTATTCATTTATCAATTTGCATTAAGTATGTTATAAAAAATAACTCTGGAGCAGGTGGTAGCAAAAAGAAATATAGCAAAGTGTCCAGTTTTTCTTCTCCTCCTTCAGATTCCACCTATACTCCTGAGCCTCAGCTCTCTCAGACAGCTCTTTGCTTATACAGGGAGTCCCCGGGTTACAAACAAGATAGGGACTGTAGGTTTGTTCTTAAGTTGAATTTGCTTGTAAGTCGGAACAGGTACATTTTTTAAGTGTAGATTCAGCCAAAAAAACTATTTTTAAGCTTTTTGGATAGCATAGGGAAGGGTTAACACCCCTGTAATGTTTGTTTTGCTGTCTATGTTTCTGTTCAGAAGATTTCACCTCACTTCCTGTTCCAATAATAACTGAACTTTGAAATTGTTGGATTGTTGTGGAAACAAACCTTGGTGATAAAGCATCAGTGAAGACACTGTTTTCCCATAATAAGTCTTAAAGGAGTGAATTTCTCTTCCTATGGGTAGATTTCCTCTCACTTCCTGTTGTCTACCTCTGTTTGTAAGTAGGAGTCATTTGTAAGTCGGATGTTTGTAACTGGGGGACCGCCTGTAAGTGGCTCACATCTACATGGTCCCAAAGTCAGTATTTGACAGTTGTGATGCGTGCGTCACTTCTACCTCCTGATGCCAAGGAGCAAATTTAAGTTCCAGTCTTTAGTTGGTTATTTAAATGCTTCAAGTACCTTGTTCCTCCACTCTGATGAAGTGACAGGGCCCCAAAACATGCCAGTGGCGATACCTTTCAAAAACCAACAAACAAAAATTCCCAGCTCACTTACCAGCCAGCCTGCAACAAACGGAATTGACCCTGTCTAACAGTTCTTGTTAAAATCAAGGGGTTTTGTTTGCACAGGGGGGGGGGGGGCACTCTTCCTCTCACTGATACCAACAATGGGGTAGTATTCCTCCAAATGAAATCAATGTTGGGTCAGCATCCTTCCACTGACACTATCAATGGGACACTATTTCTGCTACCGATAACAATTCCTTCCCTTAAAACTAACGATGAGGCATGGTTTACTCTCACTGGCCACACTGGTCTGCCCTGCACCCCACCAAACCTTGAAGGACTGTAAACTGGCCCTTTGCTTAGAAAGTTTGAGTTTGATATAGATGGGTGCCCTTTCTGCATCTTGCATTGAGTAGCCCAGCAGCCCTGAGGCCAGTTAGTTGCTGGTACCCTGGACTTATCAGGTTGGCAACAACAGTAGAAGGTCCTGTAAGCTATGAGTATCTAATGGGCCCCTGATAGGCCCATAGGCTGTAACAAGTGAGCCAGCTCCTGAGATGAGGGTCTCTTAAGTCCCTAGTAATTATGTTACAGTGCATAAGCCTCCTAGCATGGGAATTAGCTTATCAATCACCGCTAGGGAGCACTGTGGCCATGATTGCAGCCTCACCTGTGCCCACCATTATAGCCTCACATGTGCCCACCATTGTAGCCTCACTAGTGTCCATCATTCAACCTCACCAGTGCCTCGGGATGAATGGGAGCCGTTCTCCCAGTGCAATAGAGTGTGGATGAAGAATAGAGCTGGCCAGGATCACAGAGCGGGGGTGGCCTGCTTTAACCTTTTACATTATCTTTGCCGTCCACTGAGCTCTCGGTTACACACAGTCCCGCCCTCCTGACCTGCGCCTGTGACAGACAGAACGCCGGTCCAATGCCAGGGTGCGTTCTGTATGTCACAGGCGTGGGTCAGGAGGGCGGGACTGTGTGTAACCGAGAGCTCAGTGGACGGCAATGCTAATGTAAATGGTTACAGCAAGCAACCCCCGCTATCACACACCTGGTGGTGGAGTCTGGCGGAACCCCTTGTAGTGCAAACAGGGAGTTCGAGAGTGCAGGGAGGCACGAGGGCTTGGTTGGGTCACTGGTGCAAGTGTGGAGGGTTCCTCCGGGCTCATGCTTGGATGGTAGCATAGTGATGCAGTCCGGGTTGGCAACAGGTGAGCAGCGTGGTACAGATGGAACAGGCAAGAGAGCAGGGTCGTCAACGGGCTGGCAGCGTGGTACAAAAAGATGAGACCGAAGATTGGTCGAAGGCAAGCCGGAGGGTGGTGCAGGCGGAAGAAAAAGCAGAAACAGGAAACAGGCCGGGGTCACAGGAACAGGAACTCAGGTAAACTCAAGGCCGGGGGCACAGGTAACGCTGTAGTTCATCCCATTCATCCCACCTGCCAGCGGTGCTCGTCCCCCCGCTCCCTCTCGCTCCCAGGCAGCTTGCCAGCCTTCATTTTGCACTCGCAAAATGCGGATAGGCAAGTGAAAAATTTGAGGGCTGGCGTAGGTTTACTGACACATGTCCATGCCCTCACCCAGAAGTGCTGGATCACGTATCAGATACATGATCTAGTGCAGAGAGGCCGCTTTGCCGGCGTACTTGTAAGTGATGCGGTCAACAAGCAGTTAATATCACTTTAGGACCCTTCCACATGGGCAATCCGATCAGATCCACCTGCCTGTTTTTCAGGTGGATCTGATTTGAAGGTCCATGCATTCTTATGGACAGGCAGGTGTAAACAGACTTCTGTCCCTTTACACCCGCCTATACCAGGGTCCGATCTGGTCTGCTAAAAAAAAAAAGGATTTGCCTACCTCTTAGTCCGATGCGCTCTGATCAGTAAGGGATCTCTGAGCAGATCTCCTGCTGATCAGAACAGAATCCGTTCCATGTGAAAGGGGTCTTAACCTAAACTACTTACCGGTTACCGGAAAGCTCCTGATACATACTAGTGATCGGGAGCTTTCCAATAAAGTGACCGCTGTGACATCCAATCACAGCAGTCCACAATATCCGTCTCCACCTCCCGGCATTTAGAACCCTTAAAGGGCCAGGAGGCGGCCGGCAGGAAGGGGTTAATAATTTCAATAGAAATAATTCTGTAGCCAGACCTGAACCATGTAGATCTCCTACAACTTGTGTCTATCTGCCCCATATAGGCACTATATCCAGTGCAGCATTTGTATTTTGCAGAGCAGAGTAGGGACTGGCCAGAGAGGGATTTCTTTGACACAGTTGGCCAGCTTAAACATATATTGCGTCCCGTGGGGGGCCATAGGTTCTCCTATGTGGCGATCCTCCTTGGGGAGGCTTTATATAGGTGGTGGAAAAGGAGACCTTGAGGTTTATATGTAGCCTTAAGGTAGCTTTTAATGAAGTGGGCTAGGCTGGAGCGGAATTAATGCCCCAATGCTTGGGTGCTCCCCCGAATGTTGCGGTAGACTTCTTTGCTAGGGCCCTAGCCCTAGTGAAGGCTGGCAGGACCACTTCCACTTCCCATGTACCGGAAGCTCCCAGGTTTGGGAGTGCACCGGGTACTCAATGTCTTGTCTTCCCCTGTTTAATTTTTTTCTCTAACTCTTGGTTCCTCCCTACTCACTTTCTTTCTATTTCCAGACACCGAGGACTCAACATTTCAGATTTATCTTTGCTCCCTGATCCTCAAGCCTCTTCAACGCCCATCATCCAGGATGCCCCAATGGGTAAGTCCTCACTCTGTGAGGAACGATGCTATCCCTCTGGTTTGCAATGACTGACTCTCCGGCCACATACTCGATATGGGTCTCCTCTCACAACGTTCAGGACATTAACTCCCCAATGAAGCAGCGCAAATTATTCCAGTCATACCACTCCCAACACTTGGACATTTCATTAGTACAGGGGACACGCTTCCCCAAACAATATGTTCCCTCCTATGTCCACCATAAATACCTTCAGTTTTACATCTCCAGTGCAGAGGACAAAAAAAAGGGAGTGGGTATCTTCTTTTCTAGAAGGGTAGCCTTTTCACTTACGAAAGAGATTAAAGATCAGGAGGGTAGGTACCTGTTTCTAGTGGGAACTATACATGGTTCTACGTATTCAGTTATCCCTTACTATGCCCCAAATCGTGGGCAAGTGGGATTTTTTACTAACATGTTGAGACACTTTGCGCCACACTTAACGGGTACTATAATCATGGGTGGTGACTCAAAACTAGCATTAGATCAGACCCTTGACAAATCGGGTAACGGTCGCACACAATATCGTCGGCCCCCTAAACAAGGCACTCATATAGCCAAACTCCTCCATGAATATGGTTTAGTGGACATATGGAGAGAATTAAATCCCACAACAAAAGACTATATACATTACTCG
>BLSH010330950.1:1305733-1324730 GCA_018402905.1 Glandirana rugosa | reverse complement strand
CGCCCCCCCCCCCCCCCATTCCCGTGCCAGGATAGATCACATCTTTATCTCGTCAACTGCAATTCCTAGCATCTCCAAGTCCACCAATAGAGATTCCCCACTGTCTGATCACGCACAAGTTCTTATGTCTGTTTCTAAACCACAAGCCCCTCAGGGGCCCTTTAGATGGCGCCTCATTGAAGCACTGTTGCGTGATCCCATTGTTACCACTTTACTAACAAAAGAGCTTAAGGCGTTTTTCGCAATGAATGATACAGCGGATGTTTCCCTGGCTATGCTATGGGCCGCTCATAAAGTATTCATGAGAGGCAAACTTCTCCAAATCTCTTCCCAACGTAAATGGGAAAAGAGAGCTGAAATAGCTAACCTTGAAAAACAATTCATTGAGATCTCTAAATCTCATAAAAGGAACCCTACAACGGATTCCAAGGCTTCTTTGGAATAAGCCAGACTAGCTGTCAATATGACACTCACAACGCTGGCAGAAAAAGACCTTCACTGGCAGTCAGCCTGCTCTTATCTTTTATCGAACAAAAATTGGCCCCAAACTAGTAAGTAGGTTGACTCCCAAGGCAGGAACGTTCTCCTTTCCGAAAATCCAATCCCCCAAGGGCACGCTTACTCAAAATCCGGATTCCATAATGTCCATCTTCCAAGAGTACTACGCAACCGTGTACAAAGCAGGTTCCAACACCCCAGCTGAGATAAGGCAGGTCTTCCTCGACGGGATCCCTCTTCCTAAAATAGCTGCTTCACATCGCTCGTCCCTTGAGGACCCTATTACAGAGGCAGAAGTCCTAGATGTTATTAAAAGTCTTAAAAACAGAACGGCACCATGCCCTGATGGGTTCCCCACTTGCTACTATAAGTCATTCGTACCAACTCTTTTCCCGTACTTGACCAGAATGTTCAACTCCCTCTGGAAGGGCAATAAAGTGGACGCTGACGCAAACTCGGCGTACATAGCGGTCATCCCCAAACTGGGTAAAGACCCCACATAGGTTGGCAACTATAGACCGATTTCGTTGATTAACAACGATCTCAAAATTTTAACTAAAATCTTGGCCAACAGGTTATCGACTTTTGTAGATCTATATGCCTACAAAGACCAAGTGGGCTTTATCCCTGGGAGGCAGGGACCAGATCAAGTGCGGAGAACTATAGACGTGGTCTCGCTCTTGCGCTCGGGTTGGGACGGGGGACCGCCCCAGGAGGGTTTTCTGTTGTCCATTGACCTGCAGAGGTCCATCGACACAGTAGAATGGCCCTACCTTTTCGAGATCCTCACTGGGTGGGGTTTTGGCCCTCAATTCTTGGGGATCTTTACCTCCCTATATTCCAACCCGAGTGCTCGCATAAGATTGCAAGGACGATATTCTGAATCCTTCCCAATTTCAAAATGCAACAGACAAGGCTGCCTTCTCTCGCCTCTCATATTTGCCATGGCAATTGAGACACTGGCGATTGGGATCAGGAACCACCCGGATATTCAGGGAGTGAAATGTGGGCCTTTGACGCATAAATGCACACTTTTTGCTGATGGCTTGATATTATACGTAACCGTGCCCTTAATATCAGTTCCAAACATTCTATCTTTACTAACTAAGTTCGGAGAGGTGTCTGGGCTACAGGTTAACTGGTCTAAGTCGATGGCATAAAATGTCAATATCCCAGCCTCAACGTTGAAGAGACTCAAAACGTACTTTTCCTTTCACTGGAGTTTAACCTCACTTTCATACTTGGGAGTCAACCTAACAGCAGACATAGGCCAACTTTATAATGCTAACTATCCCAGAATGTTTACAAAGCTCAGTACAGACTTGGAAAGCTGGTCCAGATGCAATGTATCCTGGCTGGGGAGAGTCAACTCAGTTAAAATGACCTTATTACCAAGGCTTCTATACTTATTTCGCTCCCTACCAATACTGATTGTAAAATCCCAATTACTGAAATTCCAATTCAAAATAATACATTTTGTATGGGGCACCAAAGGCCACAGAAGTCCTAAAAGTGTGCTTCTCAGACCCCGCATGCAAGGGGGCATGGGCCTTCCAGACCTATGGAACTACTATCAGGCTTCACAGTTGGCCCAAATCTGTGCGTGTATACGCACAGAGTAACAGACCTGATTGGGTCGCCATGTAAAGGCAATCGGTCCCTAAGTTCACCATAGACTTCCTTATCTGGTCCCGTCCCAGGAACAGACCACCAATACTAGCACCCACACTCTCCCATTCAGTAGCGGTGTGTGACTATCTTTGTGCTAAAACTAATCTCACTTCTGATCTATGCCCTCTAGCTCATCTCTTCCACAGCCCACGTTTCCCACCAGTACCTTGACATTCGAGCTTTCCAATGGTGGCTGAATAAAGGGCTATTTAGGATTGGTCACTTCCTCACATCCACGGGCCCTCTTAAATTGAGTTTTTGTACAAGCAAATTAGAAATGCCCCTCTTGGAGAAGTTCAGATTTTATCAGATACGACATTTCCTGCTTTTACAATGGAGAGGCAAACCTAACCGTCACCAAGCAACCCCTTATTAACAATGGTGTTCTGAAATTACGAACCAGAGGGGAGTCATCTCCCTGATTTACTCCTCACTGGCTGAGACCATGGAGAAACCCTCATATGCGTTGCTATGGGAATATGATCTGGCATCGGTGTGGGACACTGATACATGGTACCAACGCTTCTCCAGGGCATTTAAGGGCATTGCCAATGTATCTCTGATTGAGGCGAGCTTAAAAATCCTAACTCGCTGGTACCATGTCCCCATCCGCATATCAAGGATTTTTCCAGGAGCATCCCCACTTTGCTTTAGAGGATGTGGGCTCTTGGGAGACCTCCTATATATTTGGTGGCAATTGGAACAGGATCTTTCAGTTAATAAGGAGGGTTACTGGGCAGGTTATTCCCCAAACTCCCTTAATAGCATTACTGAACGACAAAATTGATAATGTTCTTCCCTCCTCACGCAAGTTAATCCACTTCATACTACTGGGGGCCAAGATCACCCTGGCTAAGGCCTGGAAACAGCAATCAGTTTCCTTCCTGGCAAAAAAGGAAAATGTTGTGGATCATAACCCAAGAGAAATCAATTAGCATTTTAATTGACAATGTCCATAAATTTGAGGCAATCTGGGACCCATGGGCAACCTATGCCCTTTCCCCTGCCAAACTGTGAGAATCTCTGCAGTTTCCATGAGTCCTCTGTATCTACCTTCCCATTACCCCTCTAACTTCTTCCTCCTCTCCTCTCTCTAGCTGTTCTTATCCAGTTCTCACTTTCCCCTTCCTCTCTCACTGCTCACAATACTATGTCCCTACCAGCTATAGCTAGCACCTAGTAAACTCCTAGTATCCCTTCTACTTCCCATTCGGGCTTTTCTACCAAGTACCTGTAGGCTCAATTCAAATATCTATTTTCCTATTATGTTACTTAAACGAGCCCGATGGTGGAAAACCAAAAACCGAGCCCATGGGGTGCTTGGGACCAAAGTCTATGGCCAGTTGAACTTTATTTTGGACTTCTAACTAGAAGCAAGTGTTATAGTATGCGATTGCCCTCCTTACCTAAACTCTGACTTTTGCACTTTCTACGTTAGCCACACACAATCCCAGGTTACGGATGATACAGGATTTTGACATCCTGTAACACGCTGGGAGTTTAGGTGCCTAATTTTCCTACATAAGACCTTTTTGTTGGACTATTGGATGCTCTCCATTGAAGGTCAACCAGTACTTTATGTATTTGTTCAATGGTCTGTTTATATGTAGAAAGTGAAGGAGATACTCCCCCACCTGCTCCATGGCACAGTTAGCTCCCCTTTGGGGTGTCAGGAGGAGGGGGGTGTCCCTAGCAGGTTTTGAATTAATCACTATATCCTTGATTATGGCAACACTAAAGAGTACTCTGACATGACCATTCTTGCCGATATTATACAGTTAAATTGTCTCTATTAAACTTGCAATGTTCTGTACTGATGTCATAATATGTTGACTTGAAAACCTCAATAAAAATATTGAAAGATAAACTTATATTGGAATAAATGTATATGTGAAAGAAAAATACCTGTTTTTTTTTTTTTTTTGCAAAGTTTGCTAGAAAGGGTATATAGCAGTGTGCAGAGGGTTCATTCAGAATTTTTTGCCTTTATGTTTTCAAAACTTTGTTTCTAGACATATGTAGGGCTGTCGCAATATAAGTCAATCCCCCTCTGGTTACCTTGGCTCTGTGAGTCCTCTGCCGCCTCTGTTACACTGGGTTTACTCATAGTGTTAGTTCCCCTTTAAGTAAAGACGCAGTAATGGAGTAAACAAGATTGAGATAAATCAAAGTGTTTACTCAAAGAATATATTTTAGCAAGAATTTTGACCCAACGGGGTAACATTAAGCACAGAAAAATAATTCTAATAACTGGATAAATGTTACACACAAATACATTTTATAGTATGTTAATTATGACTCTGTAGATTCAACCAGTGTATATATACCTATTTCAATATACTGTGCATGGGAGTGTGCCACAGGAGAGTAGGGGAATAACTCCTGGAGTGTCAGACCACTGTCTACTGCTCACTTACATGACACCAGCAAATAGTAGATTAACAAGTACAACACCAGAATGATAAATGCAGCAATATTCAACCTGCTCTAAGGGAGAGAGTTCTTTGGTGGATGAAGCTTTATAACTCTGGCAAAGCGGTATAGGCTCACTTTGTGGGGGGCAAAGAATGAAGAGTAGTTGTAGTTCAGTGTTCCTTGCTTGACAGTTCAGTTGATCTTCAGCTTTTGTAGATTAAATTGTATATACCAAACAAAGACTGATGTAACAAAGTAAATTCCAAGGAAGTGTAATGTGATTGTATAAAGCACTCTTTCTGCAGCAGAACTATGAAAGCTTCACAGTGATCACTGACTTTAATCTGTGGAACTACAGGTAGCAACAACCCAATATAAAGTATGAATTCTTGTACTCCACTTCTGTTCCCAAAGTTAATGACTAGGTCTCTCCTACTAGAAGATATGCTGACAGATATAAAGGATCAGATTATCTGTGCACAGTGTCTTTCACCCGCTCACCACACAGGAACAGAGGATGCAGATGACCTATCCACCGCTGAGGTTGATAATGCTGAGGGTGATAAGAATGGAGATAATGATGATGTTGATCACTCCGGTCTCTGGCTAGTAAGGATCGGCCTCCACCGCTTCTCACCACGGCTCTCCCGGATCGATTGCTCAAGCGGGATATATGGATCACGAACAGGCCCCACTTGCTGCAGGACAGGTCACTCAGGCTGCTCGCTGAAGTCCTGCAGGATATCTGAGTTGATCAATCTGTGAAAGTAGGCTGCAACTCCGCCACTTTCAACCACAGATTCCCTGCTTACAGATCTGCACTGTCCAGAGAAAGCATGTTAGGCCTCAAGCCTCTGCTTAAATAGTCTCTCCCACAAGGCACCTCTTCTCCCAGAAAACCTTCTTTGACCCACACCCTGTTGGTAGATGTAGTTCTCTCTCAGTACAGCCAGGTGGCAAATCTCACAAGTAAACTACAACCCCCAGAGTGCATCTCTCTCTTGTCATTGTTAGAGTCACAAATCAGTAAACTGACACTAGGGGGAAACAACTGCATTAGACTTAACGGCAGAAACGTCTTTCTGTTGCCGGGAGTGTGTATACCCAGGTTCTGGCTACACATATTTTATGGCATAAAATCTAGTTTAAGATAATTCCTTCCATCATGCTCCAGCACTGCTCCCAGACAAAGCACATATTGTCATCTTTTACATTGAATCCATTACAATTTACTGTACATCTATACTGCTTAAATTTCTAAAGCACATATTGCAGGGTTGTCTCACTTATGTCCTTTCACACTTGTGCGACCTGATTTTACTGTGATTTTTTGCCGCAATTTTGCCGCAATTTTACTGTGATTGTGCAGCGATTTGGGATCAGTACGACTTTTGGTCCGACTTTGATGCAACTTTGGCTCAATGAAAACATATTACAAAGTCGTACAGAAGTAGTGCAGAAATCGCATCTATATTATTCAGGTGCGATTTGCATGAGTTTGAGGGTTTAACATTGAAGTCTATGGACCTCAAGTTGCATCAAAGTTGAACCAAAGTAATGCAGGGACTACTTTGAAGTCGGCACGACTTGAAAGTCGTACAGATATGAACGGTACTCATTGGAAATAATGGAGAACAACTTTGCAGTCCCAAATTGCAGCACAACTCCCACAAGTGTGAAAGGGGTCTTATTGTATATTGCTACATGTGCTTTGCAATGTGGTTGTTTTGACGTATCAACCACATTTTTTGTATGTTTTTCTATTTTAGACCTGTCTAGTTAATGTAGAATTCTGGAGTAATACTAACTAAGCCTAAAACTGCTCCCACCCCCTTCTAACACCTATACTAACTACACTGTAGAAGGAAAATATGTATACTTACCTATTCTCAGGGTGCCGCAGTTTGGGCACATGATCCGGCTCTTCTCTCTCAGCTAGTAGCGGCTTCAGATGAAGCCTATGAGTGACATCACTGCATAGTCATTCCATCCGTAGTTGGCGCTCTCTCATCTCCTCTAAAGCCAGCCACTATGGAGATCACATGACCGCACCGGAACACTCTTAGAATAGTAAGTATTGCAGCTTTCTTTTACAGGGTAATTAGTATAGTTATTAGAAGGGGGATAGGAGCTGTTTTAAACTTAGATAAGAGAGAAGAAAGTCCTGAAAGGTGAGGCTGGAGTTCAGCCTAATGAGTAGAATTCCGGCGTAATACTATCTTAAAATGGTGAGTTAGGAAAAGTATTGGGTTACCATTCAGGCTACTACATAGTTCGGTAGACTCCACTATGGGTGCCAATTCAGTGTAAAGAGCACGTCCTGGGCTCTATGTGCTCAGACAAGAAAGAGTAAAGTCCCGATCACCGCATACCAAACAAACCCAGCATAAATACAAATAATAGCCTCAGTTTAGCTCCATCCAAGCCACACCCCCAACGAGTACCATCCCCAGCATGCATACAAATGTAGTAGCCTCTAGAGAGTGTGCTAGAATTAGCGTAGGTAAACTATACTCTGACTCACTCTGTAGATTTGTGAGTCTTAATTGGGTCAGGGTTTATTAGAGGTCAGGGCTGGGTGACTCATCTCAGTAGCTCTCTGATGTCTCCCTCTGTTTCCAGAGTGTTGGAGAACTTTCTGGAAGATATTGAGTGGAGATTAGGAGTGCCTGCTCAGCATATTTGTTGGTCCCTAGCCAATCCCCAGGAGTGGGCCTAGCAGGGAACCTGGGAGACTTTAAAGCAGCTCTTCAGTCATTTTTTTTCAACTTTCCATCTATTAAATCTTCTGCTCTTGTTGTTTTATCTTTGGATAGTAAAACATTTTTTTTCTGCCTGTAAATACCTTATACAGCCCACTTCCTCTTTCTTGTCTGGTCATTAGCCTAGGCTTATGACATCATGCACAGCTCGCTCTCTTACTCTTGTTAGAGTTTGCCAGAAAGGGAGGGGGAATGAGTCATAAGAGGCCCAATGAGAGCTGCAGGGCTGCAGAGCTGGAGGTGTGCCTCTGTATGTCTGTGTAAATCCAGGAAGTGAACAGGCAGCAGCTTCAGCTGCCCACATTTAAAATGGATGCAGCCAGACTTTGTGGAGGGAGATTTCTGCAGCATATTTGGCAAGTACAGAATCACAGTATACATAAAATAATATGCAAACTGGTTGAAGGGAAGCTTCAGAATGGCAAAGATGTTTTTATTTCAAATTATTATAAGCAGACTGCAATTCCTCTATAAATATTGATGAGTCATGCCAGCAGGGGAAATCGGGTGGGAGATGGAGATGCAGCGTTAAGGAGGCTGTTGGTGGCCCTTAAGGCCAACCCCCTAGTCGGGTGGGAGGGGTGTCTTGCCTTGCGCCGAGGCTCAGGTGCTGGAAAGATCCTGGCAAAACACATGGGAGGAGTCTTCCTTGAAGCACAGGCGCAAGAGAGGATAGAGTGAATAGAGCAACACTGTTGGGGCATAACGGGGGGGGGGGGGGGGAGAGATTGCCACATGTAGTCAGTCTCCTTTGAAGACAGTGGTGTGCTTAAGTCTTCTATTCTTCCGTAAGAGATCTCCTGAGAGTCAGTCTGGTGGATTGGTGTAGAGAGGCAGCCAGGAGGGCTGGTGAAAGAGGCAGCTGCAGCCAGGTGGGCTAGCATTGCCTGAAGAAGTGGTGCTGGGATCATTAGCCACAGTGGAAGCAGGAGGAAAAGCTACATACTGTTTCACTCCACATGTGCTACACTTTAAGGGATTGAGAGTTCCTGACTGTAATGGGCTGTTACTGATCTGGCAAGGAGCCTGTCAGATCCTTCAAGAGAGAATGAGCAGAAGCTGGATAGGAGAAAAGTCAAGTGTGTGTAGGAGGAAAGTGAAAAGGAGATTGTATATAACTGTATATAGGAAGTTGTCCCTGACGTTTGTGAAGTCAAGTGGGCATCCCAAAAACTCCCATCCCCATCCAAGTTGTTAACCCCCTAATAAATAACAAAAACAAAGCTACGGACTGTTTTCTGACTCTGTATCCCTGTGAAGGAGTGGGGAATCCTTGTTCATCTGCAGCTCCTATGTGGGGGTGTGCTACACAAATAATAGCAGCCTCAGTCTAGCTCCATCCAGGCCACACCACCAATGCATTTCGCCCTGCCCACGAGGCTTAGTCATGCATTCCTCCACAACTAAGCCCCATAGGTGGGGAGAAACTCATTGGGGGTGAGGCCTGGATGGAGCTAGATTGAGGCTATTTCTATGTATGCTGGGTTTGATTGGTGTGAAGCGATCGGGACTTTCCTCTTTCTTGTCTGAGCACACGCAGCCGCCAACCATAGTGGACTCTACCTAACTTGGATATAGTAGCCTGAGTGGTAACCCAATGCTTTTCCTAGGTCACCATTTTAAGCTTAGTATTACCCCGGGATTCTACTTAAAAGGCTGAATTCCAACATCACTTTCACTCTTGCATGGTTGTACAGGATTTTCTCTTGTACTGAAAATGCTTACTTTGATTTTACTGCGCACAGTGATTTTCTCATTGTGTGCATTGAAAACTCAGCAACTTGGATATAGACCTTCTTATTTCCTGGCAGGGGAATGTCCAGCATCATCTAGCCCATTCTTCCCCTGCCTTACTGTACCTAGCTCATCCCTTTTGGATTTTAGTTCTTTCAATCACGGAGGCTCGGCATCACTTGTAGGCATTACCTAGAGCAATCTGCATGCAAATGCAACCTGCCTAGAAATGTCCATTGCTTCAGATTGTCACCTGCCCATCAAGGCATTTTGATTCATGTATAACTTCTCCAAGGTGAGCATAACAAGCATGCTTTACTACATACAATCAGATTTTACTGTTGTGGGTTTAGTAACACTTTTAGTGCTCTTGAGAGGGTGCTGTGATGTTTTGAGGAAGCTATGTGCAGCACCCTACGGGCCCATCCCACTAGCTATGATCTGCCTGTATTGCATAGAGAAGCACAGAGGCAGGGCCGCTGATAAAGCAGTACAGCCAGCCCTCCTGTACTGGACCCGGGTCTTATCCATTCAAAGGGGACCCAGGTACGTGTTGAGCAGGAGGTCCGGCTGTACTGTCTTATTGCAGACACCAATTCTCTTCTGTCTCCCACTGCAGGGCTGACAGCTTCTCCGCTTCTCCCTCCCTCACTCTGCACTGCGAGGGGATTGGTTCTAGCACATGCGCCCCTTCCATCTGCTGCCCAGGCCCCCCTGTGTGCCCCTTCAGCTTTAAGGTCAGATCAGACATTAATCCTTATATCTGTAGGCTGTTCCCTACACTGGGAGTCATGCCCCGGCCAAGCCTTTTCTGGGTGTCAGTTGACTGGCCAGCCTGAAAGGAAAAATCTACATATCTATACATAATGGGCAATAATAAAAATATGGTTAGCACTATATAAACTATAATAATAGGATACAGCATGTAAACATGAAATGTAACAATGAAATACGTACAGAGGATTGTTGCCTACATGCCCATAGCTTTTATATTTCTTTTGAGAGCTATTTTGGAAAAAAAGCCAACCCACTGTATGTACAATGCACTGTGCACTATGTTAACTTAAACAAACTTTTTTATTTTTTAAAGGGGACCTTTTTTTGTTTATTTTTATTTGGGGGGGGGGGGGCGGCGCCCGGGCACTCCCTATGGGCGGGCCGCCACTGTACAATTCTCATTTATTCATGAGAACACCAAATCCCAATTCTGAGAGTCTACGGTCAAAAGATATAGGACTCTTTTGCACACATGGCTGGGGGTAGCTGGACGGAGTATACACATGTAGCTGCAAAAATGATCCCCTCTGTCACACATGGCGACCAGTAAGACCGTGGAACGCAACCTATTGAAGTGAATGAGGCTCTGCCAAAACCGCCCTGCAACTACGTGTAGTACTCGCGGTTGCAGCTTGGTGCTGGGACGTTTATGGGATTAAGGTTGAATATATATTTTATTGTACATACAGAGAAGGAACAATGTGACAAATTGTCAAATCATCAGACTTAGCAGTGCAAATAGTCCATGTTCGGTGAACACTGACTTGCAGTAGATGGTCCTAGGACCAACTTCACTTAGAAAACATTCAGCCGAACATGAGGGAGTAGGTCAATACTACAGTTCAGTGTGTGTTCCAAAAGCCTGATATGCTGTTATTCAGGACTGTTTCGTAAAACATTAAACATGAACATATGACAATTGAGAGAGAATAAAAAGGAGAACAGAAAGGGGAAGAAGAAAGAGTAAGGAATTAAAGGAAAAGTGAAAAGAGAGGGCGAAAGGTGAGGTAGGTATACCTTAGTAAGAACTGAGAGGGTAAAGTGGGGGATAGAAGAAAAGGGAAGATAATAGGGACAACGAGTCCGGCTCCACAGCACACACAAAATAAATATGTCTAGGCAATGAATCATTACCCCGACAGCCTATCTCTCAATTTTTGAGAGGAGGAATAATGTATCCATACAGACCACAGAGTCGTGAATTTTCCCCATGTGTCAGTTACCTTAGCTTGCATCTCTTTCATGAGCATAATATCATTCACCTCATCCACCCAGGAGGACAGCGATGGGCAGGTAGTGGGTTTTCAGTGTCTAGAAATTATTTGCCTGGCTGCAGACAGGAAAAATCTTAAAAGGTTAGATTTTTGGGCCTTGATTGTGCCCGGTAGGACAGACAGGAGAGCTATAATTGGGGATGGGGTTAGAGGTTTATTGTAGAGCTCAGTATAAATTTGGAAAACTTGGGTCCAGAAGAGACGTATAACGTCACAATCGAACCACACATGTGTATAAGTTTCTCTCTCTCTGTTGCAATACCAACACTGGTCCGAGGCAGAGGGGAAGATCTGGTTGATAGTAATCTGGAGATTAATTTATAATTTTTCTCTTGTGAGTACCCGGAAATAGAAGACTTATGTGCGTATAGGAATGCCTGTTGCCATTGTTCTGGGGTGATTTCGAAGCCCAGCTCTCTAGACCAAAGTTTGGTATATGAGGGCGGGGTATTATGGGTTGAGGCCATAATAAGTTTGTATATCATTGACAGACTGTGGAAGGGAATCTCTGATGAATTACAAAGGTTTTCGAAGCCTGTGAAAGATCTATGAATTCTCTGAGATGTGAAGATAGATTTACAGTAAGAGGTCAAATGTAGTGAAGTTAACCAGTTGATCGCGGCGGAGGGGGCCGTCGACTGCGCTACGAAGAAGCCTTGTGACCTATGAACATAGGAACAGGCCATGGGCCAAGAGGATCTGTCATAGGACCCAAAGACTGAGACCCCTTTGCTCCCAGGGAGATCTGCATGATCAAAAAGAGATGTCATCGGCCCCGGGTCAGAGGAAAGAGAGTATTTGTCTCTCCTGCGATACCAGGACTGGAGGGCGTTATTAGTCACAGAAGGGGGTCGCATTTGTTTTTGTAACCCCATAGCAAGGCTCTAAGGTCCAACGGCGACATATCTTGTTCTATCAGAGTAGTGATTTTACTAAGGGGTCTTGGGAACCACTCCAGGAGGCGGGAGAACATTGCCAAGTAATGATAAGTTTCAAAGTCTGGGAATCCAGCTCCACTCTCAGATTTGGGGTAACAGAGAAGTCTGTGTTTAATTCTAGAGTGTTGCCCTCTCCACACAAATTGTATGCATAGGGTACGGAGTGTACGGAAAAAGGTGGAGGGCAATGCTATGGGTAAGGATTGTGAGAGGTATAACATCTTGGGGAGAATATCCATCTTCAATGCATTAATCCGTCCAAACCATGAAGATGAGATATCATGCCATGTCTCTGTTAGCCTTCTAATTTTAGTGAGTAAGGGACTATAATTCAGTCTATAGACGTCATTAATGCGAGACGGAATGGCTGTGCCCAAGTACGTAATCGCAGTCGATTGCCAGCGAAATTGGAAATTCGTCTTAAGGGATGAAAGTGTGGAAGAAGATAAAGTGATATTAAGGGCTTGGGTCTTGTTTAAGTTTAATTTAAAATTACTAAGAACCCCAAATCTTTCAAGTTCAGCTAGTATGGAGGGAATACTTATATGTGGTTGGGTAACATAGAGAAGTAAGTCATCTGCATATAAAGAAAACTTACAGTGCGTGGAGGGCATTTGTAGGCCTTTAATAGAGGGGTTTGCTCTAATAGCTTGGGCCAGGTGTTCTATAACAATGGCAAATAGGAGGGGTGAGAGCGGACACCCCTGCCTAGTGCCATTTGCTATGGAAAATTGTTCTGATTGGATCCCATTCACTAAAACTGTAGCTGTGGGAAAGGAATATAGAGACATGATTCGAGCTAACATTTTGGGACCCAGACCTATTTGGGACAATGAATTTTCCAGAAAAGACCAGCTGACCCTATCGAAGGCCTTCTCTGCATCACATGAGAGAAGGCAAACAGGAATGGGATTCTTTTGGGCATATAATATGAGGTGTAGAGTCTTGGTAGTATTGTCCCTGGCTTTGCGTGGGACATTTATGGGATTAAAACAGGTGATGTGAATGGGCCTCCTCACCGGCTGTTCACACTTTTAAAATGCGATCCACAGATCGGATGGGGGCAACCACTGCCGCATGTGTACTCTTAGCCTATCAACTTTACTCAACAGTCTTTGGGTTTTTTCACTCTCACCATGTAATGAAGTGCCCTATGAAGAGCAATCCATGTTTGCAGGGCATTGAGAAGCGATAATGACTTCTCACCACCTGATTGAACCCTAGAATGCCGCATTACCACTTCATGTGTTCATTGCACCCATCCACACGTCCAGATAGCAAGCAATTGAGCTGCAAGTTTGAAAATGACTTAATAAGCTATTGCTAGACTTGCCAGGCTTTGCAGTAAGTCTGCATTGCATGACTCCAGATCAACTTTCTTTGCAAACATTATGCAAGTCTGCTGCAAGTTCTGGTTCAGTTATGTTGTGCAATAGTCATCCCACCACAGGGGTCACTGTGACTTGCAGAGCTCTTGCTGTAAATTCACCGCTGCAACTTTGCTCTTGCTAGAGACTTGCCATGCAAATTTGCTACAAATTGGAAAAGTGTCAACTAGAACTTGTGATTCAAGTGTTCTGCAATTATACAACTTGCTGATAAAAATGTGCAGCAAGTTAACAAGATTTACAATTGAGGTTGCCACCTCATCTTTTTATATCCAAACACATATTAATTACACAGGTTCTGAGGCTAATTTAATGCAGGTAAGGCGCTAAGTGAGTTTATTACCACCTTAAAGGGGTTGTAAAGTCAGAAGGTCAAAAGCCTTCTGTGTGCAGCAGCCCCCTTGGCCTCCCTAATACTTACCAGAGCCCCATCTCTGTCCAGCAATGTCCAGGAATGTCTCGGCCGTCTGGGATTCTCCCTCCTGATTGGAGGGGCTGAACCACAGCTCCGTGTCTGAATGGACACACAGAGCTGCAGCTTGGCTTGGGTGCCCCCATAGTAAGCTGCTTGCTGTGGGGGCACTCAACAGGGGGGGAGGGCAAGGAGCACCGAAGAGAGACCCGAGAAGAGGAGGATCTGGGCTGCCCTGTGCAAATCCACTGCACAGAGGAGGTAAGTATAATGTTTGTTATTTTTATAGAGAAAAAAAAAAAAGAGAGACTTTACAATCACTTTAATCAGCCACGGAACCTGTGTAATTAAAATGTGTTCGGGTTTAAAGGGATGAGGTGGCAACCCTACAATTCAACACTGCCACAAATCTGTGGTAAGTTATCCTGAGCTGTGGCTTCAGAGGGAAGAGGGGTGGAGGGGGTATTGTTGGTAAAAATGTGGCTCAGCCACCCATTTTTTTTACCTCCCTCAACCATATTTCTGAAAGAGACCTTTGTGTGGTCTAATTAGTTGAATTAGTGCACACATGTGCGCACCCTAATCATTCAGTCTTTCATGCCCCTATTCCACCCCCTTTTCTGTCTCCCAGAAGCATTGCCGTACAATGACAGGCAAGAGGTTGAAGTCCTGCCTAGAGGCCTTCTAAAAGCCCCACTCAGTCTGGCAAAAGGCAAACTGATATAAAGACCAAAGTGAACTTTATGACTTGAATGCTGCATCAGTATTAAATCGCTGCGTAATCTGTTGGCGCTATATAAATCCTGTATAATAATAATATCCTGGATAGCATTAGGAATCTGCTAAATGATCTCGTCTGTTGCCTGGAGCGGCTCTTTAATTGCATGTATCATGGAACACGTTGACAAAATAACAGGGTGACTTCTTCCAACTCTACGTTACTTTTTCAGCTTGTTGGCCCACAACCCTGAGGGTGTATCAAAATAAAGAGGAAAAAAGACATTTTGAAACAATCATAATTACATGATCTAGTCTTAACAGTGGAACCGTGCAGCCCACAACTACGCCAAAATAAAGTACAACAAACACACCACCTCTAATTCTCAGAAAAGGGAAAGAGTTCTATAAATACATTTCTCAGTTTGAGAAATTTCCATCAATATTAACCATTCATTGTGAAAATGCTGATACAACAAGACTGGGTTCCCTTTTCTGTAAAAATGCAGATGCTACATCACCGGAATGAGTCATGGGCTCGAGATCTCGATGGCAGAGCGTTCAGCTGACTGCCTGTACTGGGGGTTATTAGCAACAAATGGATCACATAAATCAAGGAGTTTTCTTCAAACGAAAGGCATGAGGTTTCATGAAGTGGGGAAGAAGGATTTTTTTTTTTTTTTAACTGCTATTTTTCTAAGTCTTGAATATTTCCAAAGTGTGCATGAAAGAATGCTGTCTTGGAAAGGGTACAGTCAAGTCTTCCCAAGTTTACGGGGGGTGATAATTCCTTTCAAAGTCATCCAAAATGTTACATGTGCATACTAGCTGCGAACTTTTGGATCGGTTATTGCTAAACGGCATTAGGAGCATGAAAGTGTAACCGTGGCTTTTACTGGAGAAACCTCGTTGTACCGAAACCATTTTGTTTCACGCTGATATTGAGGGATTATGAAGGTATTGTGTTCTGTTCACAACTGTCCCTTATTTGGAAGGGCAGTGCCTCTTCATTCCCCAATTATCCCTCTTTTTGGTCTGGTGTACAGACATCTATATTTCCAGCACAGTGCATGTGTCCTGGGATGACTGCATTCCTGTGCATGGGTGGGAGTGACGTCATCCCGCACTTGCTATTCAAGGTGGCTGAAGACCAGCACCTGGGAAAAGAGGCTGGTGTCAGGGAGGGACTTCACGGCTTTAGTTTGCTGAAACGGGGGTAAGTACTTCACACGTTGGTGGCACTTTTAGTGCCTGTGTCCCGGAATGACTGTACTTCTGTGCATTTGTGGAAGTGACATCATCCTGCTCTGGCCCGCCAAGATGGCTGAAGAGCGGCACCTGGAAGAAATTGGAAAGAGGAGGCATATGATTCCATTAAATTCTCTATAGCAATCAATGTGCTTGAAAACCTTAAAGTGGAGCTCCACCCAAAAAAGGGGAAGTTTCGCTTGTTCGCACCCTCCCCCCCTCCACTGCCATATTTAGCACTTTTTGGGGGGGAGCGGGTACCTGGTTTTGACAGGTACCCACTCCCACTTTTGCTAAGATTGCCGAGTGGCAATCTACAAGCATTTCTGGCCCCTCCTCCTTCCCTCTGTTGCATTCTGGGACACACACAGGTCCCTTACTTATAATGCCGGTGCCTGCAACCGAAGCCGACTGACGAATTTGCTCCGGGTGCCAACATCATGGGATCCCTGGACAGGTGAGTGTCCTTATATTAAAAGTCTGCAGCTACAGTATTTGT
Organism: Glandirana rugosa; assembly: GCA_018402905.1. Lineage (NCBI taxonomy): Eukaryota > Metazoa > Chordata > Amphibia > Anura > Ranidae > Glandirana > Glandirana rugosa. Next base: position 1,308,397 of record BLSH010330950.1, on the reverse strand, counting down.
AGCTGCTGACTTAATTATTTTTCCAGACTGGAACACCTCTTTAATAATGTGAATAAAAAAAAAAAAGATCCTGTTGCTGGTCTCCGAGTTGAAATTAGGCACCTTACAAAAAAGATTGTACTGTACATACTTATCTCCACTGCTGCCTGTGCTGTAAACTCTGCTTCACTGATAAGGAAGCATTCCCTGATGTCTGCTAGGACATTTCTGGAGGTGTTGATCTACTGTGTCCCCTGCAGCGCTTACTAGTTCCTTCAACTAGTAGTAATGAGTCAGCAGAAGGGACTAATAAGTGCTGTTGGGGACACTGGCGATCAACACTTCTGGAAGGGTTGGCAACCCAGAAGATGCCAGAGGGCAACTCCTCAATGACCAAACAGAGTTTGAGGGCACAGGCAGTGGCATAGGTTTATACTCTGAAGTTTTAGGTGAAATTATAGCGCTTCTTTGTATAAAATAACTAACCCTTAACTATCCAAAATTATTAAAAGCATTTTTGATGAAGTTCCAATATAAAGACCAAGCAATCCTAAAATAAACCTTACCAGTATGAATGTGGCATTAACTTAAAGGGTTAGATACCGTTCCATAACCCTAAACGAATCATATTTTAAATTACATGTGCTGTACGCTCCTCCCATACCTGTAGGTCATTTGTGCAAAAAGTGAAACCTCCCCCAAAGCACTCTTGACAGTTTTTAAAGGTCTTTCCTGTTTTCCTTCCAGGATGGATCAGCTGTTAGGACAAGTGCCTCCTAGCAGTACAGGAGCGAGCGCGCCGCGCATGTGCGGGGCTTGGTAGAAGGACGGCACTTGCTCCTGTACCGTTAGGAGGTGCTCATCCTAAGGCTGCTTTGTCCTACAAAGAAGACAGGACAGAGCTTTGAAAACTGTCGGAAGTGTTTAGGGCAGGCTTCACTCCCCACACAATTGACCCACAGGTATGGAAAGAGCATAAATGCATATTTTTGGAATCTGATTAGTTTAGGGTTAACTCAGTCAGGAAGTCACAGTGCTAGTAAGAGATGACAATCCTTATCAAGATGCTCTTAACCAATAAACTTTTCAAAAATACTTAAAGTGATATGAGCTTTTGTACTTGGTGCTCCTCATACCTACTCCATAGTCTTTAAGTCAATGTGAACTAACCCTTTAATATACAACAATGTATCAAAAGATAAGTATTTATCAGAGATGCAGTGGATTGAAAACGTTCAGTTTTTAGAGCCCTGGTGCCCAACCTATGGCCCAAGGGCCGCGAGTGGCTCTTTGGTGTATGATGTGTGGCCCTCGGACCTCAGCAGTCTGTAGATGAAATGTTAATGACTTGCCTACTAGGCACTTTCACCCCGTTCCTGCCCAGGCCAATTTTAAGCTTTCAGCGCTATCACACTTTGAATGACAATTGCGCGGTCATGCAACGCTGTACCCAAACAAAATGTTTATCTTTTTTTGTGACAGATTTTTCTTTTGGTGGTATTTTATCACCACTGGGTTTTTTATGCTTTGCTAAACAAACAAAAAAAGACCAAAAATTTTGAAAAAAAAAATACGCAATTTTTGCCCTTCACTAATGTGCACCGATGAGGCTGCACTGATAGGCTGCACTGATGGGCACTGATAAGGCAGCACTGATGAGGGGGCACTGATGAGGCTGCACGTATATATGGAACAGATAGGTGGTACTGATGGGCACTGCTAGGCGGCAATGATAGGAGGCACTGATTGGCATTGACAGGCATTACTGATGGGCACTGATTTGCAGCACTGGTGGGCATAAAATGGCAGCACTGGTGGGTACTGTTGGGGTTGCACTGATAATCAGGACACTGATGATTGGTGCCCTGATTGTCATTGCAGATGTCCCCTGTGTGGATTAATCCATCTTCGGCTCTCCTCTCCTCTCTCCACCTTTCAGAATGAGGGGAGAATTGCCAATAACTGGCAAATCCTGTTTTCCACGATCAACTGTGATTGGGCACAGCTGATCACATGTAAAGAGCCACTGTGATTGGATATTTACCCCGATCTGTGATCAGCTGCATCCGAAGGACACAGATCACTGCTGATGCACGCCGCAGGATGCGCACAGGCAGCGTGAGCATGGGAGGACATAATATGACCCCGTCATATGAGGACGTCATCTGCAGATGTGCTGTAGCTGTCATTCAGGTATAGCGGAGTTGCAAAGGAGTTAATTAGGATAATCTACCTGATCTACTAGCCTCATATACACTGTGTGCAGAATTATTAGGCAAATGAGTATTTTGACCACATCATCCTCTTTATGCATGTTGTCTTACTCCAAGCTGTATAGGCTCGAAAGCCTACTACCAATTAAGCATATTAGGTGATGTGCATCTCAGTAATGAGAAGGGGTGTGGTTTAATGACATCAACACCCTATATCAGGTGTGCATAATTATTAGGCAACTTCCTTTCCTTTGGCAAAATGGGTCAAAAGAAGGACTTGACAGGCTCCGAAAAGTCAAAAATAGTGAGATATCTTGCAGAGGGATGCAGCACTCTTAAAATTGCCAAGCTTCTGAAGCGTGATCATCGAACAATCAAGCGTTTCATTCAAAATAGCCAACAGGGTCGCAAGAAGCGTGTGGAAAAACCAAGGCGCAAAATAACTGCCCGTGAACTGAGAAAAGTTTAATTG
>BLSH010330950.1:1229320-1243961 GCA_018402905.1 Glandirana rugosa | reverse complement strand
ATCGCCGCTAGTCTTTACTGCGTCTCCCCTAGTTTATGGTGGTTTTCTTTCGAGATAAACACCCTTTTTTTCCTGTATTTACAGCAAACCCATGTTACGGTGTGCTGACGCGTTAACAGTCAATTTCGCTGCGTCACGGCTTAGCGTTTTTCACGAGACCAGGATTTCACACTTTAGGAAGGCCCCGACTTCACCAATTTAACCGTAATTTCACCAACATTTCACTCTTCCACAAAAAAAAATAGAATAGGTGAAGGGCTGGCGGCATACGTCTTACTGCCGGCCCTTCACCGACTCAATAGGACTGACCTGCAGTATACTGCAGGAGTCCTATTGTTCGGCGGCGCGCGGGCCCCCCCCCCGCGCGTAGCGCCGCTAGCCACCACACCCCCCAGTCACACTGGGGGGCGTTACGGCTAGAGCCATTTCACGAAGCTAGGTTTCGTGAAATGGTACACTGGTCGGCACTGGTAAGTACCGACCAGTGTCACATTATGTCCTTTCGGCAAATAGCCGAAAGGACATGAGTCCAGACGTCTGGACTACTCCCCTCTCGGCTAGCCGACGTAGGGACTGTCCCTCCCAAACACGACTACTAAATAGTCGTGTCGGGAGCCCCGGGCGCGCGGCGGCTTGTTATCCTGAGGACGTCATATGACGTCCAGTCAGGATAACTCAGCCACTTCCCGGCCGTCATTCTGCATACGGCGGTCGGGAAGTGGATAAGATAAAAAAAAACACCTTCTCACTTTACAACCACTTTAATGCCAATTTAACCACTTCAGCCCCGGAAGGATTTCACACTTTAGGACCAGAGCACTTTTTGCGATTCGGCACTGCGTCGCTTTAACTGACAATTGCGCAGTCGTGTGGCATTGTACCCAAACGACATTTATGTCCTTTTTTTCCCACAAATAGAGCTTTCTTTTGGTGGTATTTGATCCCCTCTGCGTCATTTCTGATCGCCGCTATAAACAAAAGAAGAGCGACAATTTTGCAAAAAAAAACCCAAATTTCTTACTTTTTGCTAAAATACAAATCCAAAAAAAAAATACAAAAAAACATTTTTTTCCATCGGTTTTGGCCGATTTATATTCTTCCTCATAAAAAATCGCAATCGGCGTGTATTGATTGGTTTGCGCAAAAGTTGCTGCGTTTACGGATGATAATTAATTTCTGGGGTTTATATTTATTTTTTTTATTTTTTACTAGTAATGACGGCGATCTGCGATTTTTAGCGGTACTGCGATATTGCAGCGGACATGTCGGACCATTTTGACCCTTTTTTGGGACCATTGGCATTTATACAGCGATCAGTGCTATAAAAATGCACTGATTACTGTGTAAATGCCATTGGCAGTCAAGGGGTTAACCTGCAGGGGGCGCTCTAAGGGTTAACTGTGTTCCCAGGGCGCGTTCTAACTGTGTGTGGGCTGCCCTAACAGGTGAAGGGGATGATCACAACTTCCATATACAGGAAGGCTGTGATCACTCCCTTCCCCTCTATGAGAACGGAGATCCGTGTTTACTTACACGGACCTCCGTTCTCTCGCTGCGGGGGGGGGCATCGCAGGTAGCTGGCGGAGATCGAGTCCGCCGTACCCGCTCCCTGGCCCCCCCGAACACAGTGAGCGCGCTCACAATATTAGTTACCATGGCCACCGTCAGGTGACGGCGTTTTGCGATAACGAGCCACCTTACCGCCGTCACGCTGCGGCGGGCAGTCGGCAAGTGGTTAAAGTGTAACTAAAGGCAAAACTTTTTTTTACGTTTTGGATAGACGGAGATGGATTAGAACCCCAGTCAGGTTTTATTGCTGTCTGTGCCCCCATTAGGGAGATTCACTCTCTAGTTGTCCTGTTTACCACTATCACCAAACGTGAAAGTAAAAGAGAATCCCAAATACTATGTTGACACCAGAACAGGGGGTGGGGGATCTTCCAATGGGGACACTCGTTCTGGTGACCATGGATTACCTCATTATGGAGGGATTTTCTCTCAGTTCCTGTTTTGGCCATGGGACAGGAAGGGAAGGGAAATCTCCACAGTAGATGTAAAAAAACTGACAACCCTCCCTAAGACACCTTTCACACTGGGGGCCACGGCTGCGTTAGCGGTAAAGCGCCGCTCGTTGTAGCACCATTTTACCACTGTTTAACCTGCGCTTTTCGGCCACTAGCGGGCGCTTTTAATTCCCAAGAAGGGGTTAAAAGTGCCCGTGTTGTGGTGCTTCCAAAGCGCCGCAAGCACTGTCCATTCATTACAATGGGAAGGGCAGTTTGGGAGTTCACAAAGTGCCCCACAGATGCAGCTTGCAGGACTTTTTTTTCCCGTCCCGCAAGCGCTCTGCCCCAGTGTGAAAGCACTCAGGCTTTCACACTGGGGCAGCATGAGATGCAGTTTTTAGGCGCTTTACAAGCGCTATTTCTGAAAGGGGTCTAAGTCTATCCAAAATGACAAGTTTTACCTTTAGTGACACTTTGGAGTTGATTTACTAAAGACTGTGCACTCTGCAAGTACAGTTGCTCCAGAGCTTAGTAAATGAGGTAAAGCTCCACTTCGAAAAGAATACCCAATCACATGCAAGGAAAAAAAACAAAAAACAGCATTGTTGCTTGCACATATTTGGATAATGGAAGTCAGCAGAGCTTCCCCTCCTTTACCAAGCTGTGGAGCAACTGCACTTTGCAAAGTGCACAGTCTATTTGCCTTTAGTTAATTTAAGCCTTTTGATTGTGCAGTGTGATTTTCTCTGAGGACGGGGTGTACATATTGATGATTCTCATCTCTTTTTCTTTTAGAGCGTACAGAAGACAGGCTTTCCAGACATGAGCATCCTTCTGATAGAGGCCTTCTATGGAGGCTCCCACAAGCAGCTGATGGATATCCTGAAGGATGAAATTGCCGGCTGTGTTCTGTACAGTCTTCCAGCTAAGAAATGGCATTGGAGGGCCCGGACCTCCGCTCTGTACTTCATGCAAGCTGTTCCTCCCAGCGACACTTACAGGTAATAGTACAACAATGATGGCATACTATTGGTAAACAAAGGGGTTGATTTACTAAAGGCAAATAGACTGTGCACTTGTATGGTGGGAAAATCCTCCAATTAGGGTTTAACCACTTGCCGACCGCCGATCGGCATCTGACGGCGGCAAAGTGGCTCGTTCCCGCAAAACACCAACATACGACGGCGGCTGCGGGAACGAGTTTAGTGAGGGCGCGCCCGCGATCTTTCACTGCGGGTAGCCGGCGGCGATCGAGTCCGTCCTACCCGCTCCCTGGCTCCCCTTGAACTCAGCGAGCGCGCCCCCGGCGAGCTTGCTCACAGTGCGGGATCTCACAGCCACATCACATGACAGCGGTTTGCGATATCGTGCCATCTTGTCGCCGTCAGACTGCGGTTGGGGGTGTACAAGTGGTTAAGCACTCCTTCCCCCTTCCACTGCCACATTTGCCATGTCATTTTTTTTTGGGGGGGGAGCGGGTACCTGGTTTTGACAGGTAACCGCTCCCACTTCCCCTCGGTTTGTCTCTCCCACTCCCTCCCTGCTGTCTTCTAGACTGACAGACCATTCCGCAGCCAAGACGCGACTCGCGCATGCACAGTACACACTCGGCTGTGAAGCTGCAAGTTGTCACAGCCGGGTGCCCACAGTTGTAATGCCGACTTCGGGGAGAGGAGAGAGAGAGAAGCCAGAGTTTGGGTGACCACATCGCTGCATCCTGGGATAGGCATTCACTTTTTGTAGCTGCTGACTCTTAAACACAAAAACGACTGGTCCTCTGCTTTAACCCCTTGATCGACCTAGATGTTAACCCCTAACCAGCCAGTGTCATTAGTATAGGGCCAGTGTATATAATTATTAGCAATGAGCACTGTATTAGTGTCACTGGTGATGTCACTGGCAGTTAGTCAGTCCACCCCCAGCGTCAGTTAGTGTCAGATTGCCCGCCGCACTATCGCAGTCCCACTATAAGTCACTGATCACCACCGTTAATGGTACAACAAAAAATTTCAGTATATAGCCCATGGTCTGTAGACATTACCTTCCTTGAAAACCAATCAATATACACTTATTGGGATTTTTTTTATCAAAGATGCATAGCAGAACACATTTTGGCCAAATTTTTTTTTTTGATATGTTTTATAGCAGAAAGTAAAAAATGTTGTTGTTTTTTTTTTAAAACTTTCGGCCTTTTTTCATTTATATCCCAAAAAATAAAAAACTCATGGTGATCAAATACCACCAGAAGAAAGCTCTAATTTTGTGAAAACAATGATATGCATTTTGTTTGGTTGCAGCGTTTACACGCATAGGTTGGACTTGATGGACTTTCTTCAACCTCACAAACTATGTAGCGTTGCATGACTGTGCAATTGCTCAGTGCTAAATAGCAAAAAATGGCCTGGTCATGAAGGGGGTAAAACCTTCCTGAGATGAAGTGTTTATTTGAACAAGTTGAAGTTAGAAGCTGGTTGGCTACTATGCAGAGCTGCACCAGATTTTGCACTCACCAGTTTGAGGCTCCATTCACACCTAGGCGTCCTGGATTGCGGTCGGAAATGCCGCAATTCTGTCCGTGATTCTGAATCGCCGCAAATTCCTGGATGTGCTTGTGTTCCTGTTACTTTCGATTGCACCCCAATCATGATGCGATTTTTCCGCGATTGTCGCTCGACGAATCACGGTAAAATCGCGGGACGTCTGGCGCCCAAAAGAATTTCTGGAACTTCTTATGGGCTACAGGCGTCCCGCAATTTTGTTTGCACAATTTTACCGCGATTTGTTGGGCTACAATTGCGGCAAAATTGTGCTTGAAGTCCCATTGAAGGTAGAGGGAATGCAAGCGCGTCTTGCGATTTGCGCCGATTCAGAATTGCGGGCAGAATCATGGCGATTCCGCCCACGATCCAGGATGCCTAGGTGTGAATGTAGCCTGAGTAAGTCATCTCCATTGTTCCTAGACTAGAAGATGCTGGATACTTACCTGTCAAACAAGTGGTGAGTCCAAACTCCTCTTTCTCAATTGCTTATGTTTCCAGCAGTCTCCACCTCAAGTGTATTGAATGCCTCACCGCTGCCTGTACAGACCTGAGGCTGCAGAGCATTGTACTCATGATGCACTGATCTCAGTGGGTGCAATGCTCTGCAAAAAAAAAACAGTAACTGGACATCAATCATTTGATCAATGTTGCTGAATTTATTACTTTTTTCTTTGCAAAAGATGGAATTTCTTTTTAAAATGAAATAACAGCATCAAGTCTGTAATGTACTATATATAGCTGTGACCCAAGGTTTAGGGATACTACTCAGTCATGTGGTACAGCGGGCAGTGTGCCTAAAATGTGTGCTGTTGCTGTGACTGGGGACCGCATGATTTATATCATGTAATGTATTCAGGGGTAATGACTACAGCAATAGTCTTTCTGGGTCCATATATACACACATAAATTTTTTTTCATTTAAGCGAACCTTACAAGGAAAATGAACCAGGCACTGAAAGTAAAAAATAGGAAGAAAAAATACTTACCATTCACTGCACTTGGCTAGGGGTGGGTAAGGCCACTGGACTTTCTCCGGGGATGCTGGGGAAGCTCAGGGTTCCAAATCTCGCAAAATAATGCACTCCTACACAAGATCTCAGTGATGTCACTGGTAGCTATAGATGGGCTAGAACATAACACAAGGCCCGTGGGCCAAATCCGGGCTGCCAGACATTGTGATGTGGCCCTCGCACTCAGGTTTTGCAGCCAAAACATGGCGGAACTCCATTCCACTGCCAGGAACAGCTTTGCTTTCAGCGGCTCCCAGGTCTAACAGAATCCTCCATGTACTTACAGTGGGGCACGGTGGGAACAGGTCTCCAGAATCTGAGAGAGAGAATGGTCTCCCTGCAAGAAGAGGCACAGCTGCCTGCACGGGGACGTACTAGAGCTCAATACACAGGAAGTAGAGTCGCCTACACAGTGAGGTACTTGAGCCAGGTAGGAGAGAGTAGATATGCAATGAAGCGTTGGGGGGGTTTGGTGTTGCACACTGTGCAGAGCGCACCCCTAAGCCCTGCACTCTAAACAACGCACTCTGTACGTAACGCACTCCTGAACTGTGCACTGTGTATGTAACCCACTCCTGAACGCTGCACTCTGTACGTAACGTCGTGCACTCTGCATGTAGTGTACTCTTGAACTCAGCACTCTGTACGTAATGTCCTTCTAAACTCTTCATTCTGTATGTATTTTACTTCTGAACGCTACACTCTGTATGTAGTGTACTCCTGAATTCTGCACTCTGTACATAGTGTACTCCTGAATTCTGCACTCTGTACATAGTGTACTCCTGAACACTGCACTGTACATAGCGCACCCCTAAACCCTGCACTCTGTACACAGCGCACTCTGTACGTAATGCACTCCTGAACTCTGCACGTAGCATAAACCTGAACTCTGCACTCTGTACGTAACGCACTCCTGAACCCTGCATTCTGTATGTAGCACACCCGTGATACAACTGGCTCTTTAAGGGCAACCATAATCCTGATGCGGCCCCTGATGAAATTGAGTTTGACACACCTGGGCTAGAACATTTTAGGATATTATTGCTTTTAGTTAAATGACGTCTTCTTGATTTGCTTCTTCTCAGGGTAAGCCCCATCCCCAGCATTTACCATTCCAGTACCAGTACCCCTGGATCCCACATGCACATTATAGACAAGGCCTCTGGATAGGGTGTCCCCTGACCCCCTTATACTCACCTTAAATATACTCCCTCCCCTTCATTGTTCCTCTTCAGCTGGTGCTGAGATCAGCTGTGTTGGTTACTTGGGGTAGTTGTGATATCACTCTCCCAGTTGCTGAGCCCAGGCACCCTCACAGGGGAACGGGTCATGTGCTTCTGTATATCTGGAAATGCCAGGTAGTCTGGCTGACAGCAGAGGAGCAAGGAGTTTTGAGTGAGCGCAGGTAAGGTGAGTATAAGGGGATCATGAGGGACCCTTTGCAGAGACATTGCCAATATACCCTGCATGGGCCAGGTGTCATTGTCTTTTTAAACTGCATCTTAGGCCAAAATTAATTTAATTTTAGCAGCCCTTAGATGTGGTGGCTGCATTAGTTTCCTTTTATCACCTGGTGATCCTACCAGTGACACACTTTCTTTTTTTTTTTAAAGCATAAAGTTTTATTAAACAATTTCCGGGAGATACAAATGGAAGGCACTTGCTAAAATTCCATTCAGGAAATACAAAAATATATAAAAACATAAGCATAACTTCACAATGCAGTGCAGATCATGGCAGTAACCAGAGATAAAGACTTCATCTGAGGTTGGGTGGGGTAGGTTATGTGCGAACCGTTGTATCACATAAGTCTAACATTTAAATGCTATAAGGTGAGAGAGAGGACAAGATAGAAAAGGGGAGAAAGCAAAGAAATAAATAAAGAGAAAGGGGATCCAGTCCAGCCAGGCACACCACCGTCCCCACAGCACAGCCTTCAGGGTTGGAAGTCGTGGGTCACAGGGTGTCAGTAACACATTTTCTGCCCTAGGGTGACAACGTTCACACATTGTGCTTTCCAAGTTTGGACTAATAAGATTATTTTATATTTCTATATTATTTGCTCCTTGGTCGCTCAAAGAACTTTTATCTGCTGGTGGGGCAGCCATCTTGGGAGTGCCCAGTAGAATATCATACTGGGACCAATTTAGCTTGTATTGCTTGTGGGAGGAACCAATAAAAGCACAGGGAGAACATGTAAACTTAGAGGAGAAGTGGGCAGGGCTAATAAGATTGTTTAAGATTTTAGTTCAGTGTACAGGGAGTTACAATGATTCTGGGCTTCTGGCAGTATCAACAGGTATTTTTCTGCACTTTCAGAAAATGTTTTTAGCCTGAAAAAAACTAGCAAATGCAGCCACCACATTTAGGACCCTTTCACATAGAGAGGATCCGTTAGACGGACTACGCCAGCTCAGTGGGGGATCGATCCGTTGATCTCCGCTGAGCAGGTGGATGACAGCTCCGTCTCTGCTCACTGTGCAGGGACGGATCTGTCAGATCCCCGCTGTTCTCTATGGCGAGATAGGATGAAAACGGACAGCCTGTCCGTTTTCATCTGATCGGCCAGACAGATGGTGAATGTATCGGATGGCAGGCGGGTGTGAGCGTACACATCTCTGCTGACATTCGCCTGCCCATAGAAGTCAATGGGTCTCTTCACAGCGCATGCGCCGATTACATCATCAGCACAGTACAAAGTATATATCTCCTAAACGGCGCACGTTTAGGAGATATTTACAGTACCTATAGGTACAACTTAAAAATGTAGGTTTACAACCACTTTAAAGTGATCCTAAAGACTTTATTTTTTTTCTATTCAAGATACCAAATATGTTATACGTCCCCGCAATGTGCGATGGTTTTGCACAGAGCAGCCCAGATCCTCTTCTCCTTGGGTCCCCTGCTGGCGCTCCTGGCTCCTCCCCCCTGGTGTTTGTCCCCATAGCAAGCGGCATGCTTATGAGGGCACCTGTGTGTGTTGGCTCCCAAGCCCCGCCCCATGTGTCCATAAGACACACAAAGCCCCGCCCCTGATCCCTCGTTACTTGCTGCGATTGACAGCAACAGGAGCCAATAGCTCCTGCTGGTGTGTCTGAGCCAATGAGGAGGGAGAGAGCAAGGAGCTGCTGCTCTCATGCACTTTGCTGGATTGAGATTGAGTTCAGGTGAGAAATAAGGGGGGGGGGGGCTGCACACTGAAGGTTTTTTTACCTTCATGCATAAAAAAAAAAAAAACCTACAGCCTTTAGAACCACTTTAGGATATATTTAATATAGGTGTAATTTAGAAATGGTTTAACAAAAGCCATTATAACTGCTTGTTTTACTTTGTCAGAGTTTCTATTTAAAAGCTGAACAGCCTGTAGTACAGTAGACCTTCTGCTTTTACGGGAAAGGGTAATCCTTGCTAGCATTGTGCACTGCACCTCTGTGTTTGCATGTCATGGCTGCATCGAATGGATTTCGGCTGAAATGTATACAATGTGTGCGTTTCGTGTGAAGGTCTGGCTGAAGTCTCAGAGCTTCTGCTTGTATAGAAGTTAACGGGCATTTTAGACATGTCTCTAAAAATGTTCTGGCATGTACTTTAATCTCTGCCGTGTCCTCCAGCGTATCACAAGGTTATCGCCATCCTCAAGGTCGGCATCACAAGACATCCTGTACCGCCTGTAATAAGCTAATCAGACATTACTCACAGACACACACCCCATTAGTTAAACTTAAATTACATTGACCTAACATAATTTAATTGTAATTCATTGGATTACCTACATTTTACTCAGAAAAGAGATCCCAGAAAACAGAATCTAGCACGCCTCTAAACTGTCCTGTGTTATAAATTTATCTTAATGGTTATCTGTTGTGTATTCTGACTCTGATCTAATCTAACATTTGATGTCAATGATTTGGCTAGTTTAATATCACAAAGATCATGGTTTAATGCTGAAATATGCTCTGCACTTTTGACTTCAACTCTTTGTATCTGAAATAAACAGAAGACAACTTATCATATGTAAAGCAAAATGAACACGACACTGGGCTCACCGCTAATGCAAAAATGGATTTGAACTATGTGAAAGGAATTTACACTAAAATATGGACTTTTTAGGCACAGTCACAAAATCAGTTTTCTTAAAAACATATAAATGTATTAATTAATAAATAAAAGGACAATAAGTCCAGAACACTTAATTCCTACACATGCAAAATTGTCCTACTGTACATAAGAGTGAAAGACAATGCCACTATAGCATACAGCAGCACAAATTAACATCATAATAACCCGTCACACTGATCCGGTATAATCCAGCAATGCTTGGTGTTGTTGCAGTAGGTTGGCAAATCATTTCCTTCGATCGCTCTACATGTTGAGCGAAAAAACGCTTCCTCGGGAGCATAGGACAGCTGAGTGTGTAAACAGTGTTTAAACAGATACCGACATACAACATACATATATACATGTCAACATGGGTAGAAACATGGCTTTAGACTGACACAAGGTGTGTCTGTTTAAATTACTGGTCCCACTGCATCAAGGCACAGGAGCAAACCACCAAGTATGGGGGCGTGTATAACATAATAACCATATATATTGTACAGTGTGTGTACATGTATGTGTGTGTATGTATGTATGTATGTATGTATATATAATATGTGACATATATATACGGAATGGGATATACATCAAAGGATAAAAAGAGGTGATATAATATTAATCAGAAGGTCAAAAATTCAAAAACGTACAAAATATATGTAGTATAGAAGTTGCAATAAAAGTTCCCAGAGGACGGCAGAATTTGAACTATGGCGCTGTTGTAGCTCCTCAAAAAATTCATAGGATAAGTGCCAAGTGAAAGATAAAATGTGTATGACAATCACTCCTTGTAAAGGTGGCAGCACGCTTAGAAAAGTCTTGAGTAAACCTGATGCAAATACAAAAAACAAACGAGAGAGGGTGCCTCCATCTGAGTGTAAACCATGTTAAAAAAGCACGAGATGATAGAAAAGTAATGCGCTCACAGAAAGTGATCGGCATATCATCAGTAGGAGAGTTGTCAGTAGGAGAGTGGCAGAGATCGACAGACAAGTGGATGGCGGGCACAGAGTTTGACTAGGAAACTGCTGTGTAGATGAAGAGGAGACCGGCAGCCATTGGAGCCGAGTGTTGCCAAGTGGGCTGAGGATACCTGGAAGCCTCTACAAAAGCCAGGTTGTTTGCACTCCAGCTCCCTGCGCTCCAGTTGTATCCTCTTCATCGAACTCTGCACCCACCAGCTGCTTGCCTGCCAATCTCTGCGACTCTCATGATGACAACTCTCCTATTGATGATATGCCGATATTTTCTTCACTTTCTGTGAGTGCATTTGTTTTCTATCATCTTCTTTTTTAACACAGTTTACACGCAGATGGAGGCGCCCTCTCTTGTTTGTTTTTTGCACCCCTAATGCATTACGTGAGATAATGTATAAAGCAGCCATTCTTAACCAGGGTTCCTCCGGTGGTGTCCAGGACTTCTTAGAGATGTGACTGACTGACCTCCCATCTGATGGTGCCTTCATAGTTCTAGGGCCAACGCCACAGCAGACCAAATGCATGCACCAATTCTCTACCTGTAGGAACTGCATTCTGACCACCAGTATCAGGGACATTTTCCCAACTGAAGAAAATTTGCACTCAGAGTTCCAGAATGGACAGACAGGTTTGAGAAAGAGTTAATCCCAACACGGGTCACCTAGCAGCCTGACCTGGAAGTAGATGCTGAGCTCTGTGCTACAGCCGTGAATATGCCATCAACTAATATCCCTTAGGCAGCTCATCTGCATCCTGATCTCTGGGGTATAGGAGGACTGTGCCTGCATTCTAGCTTGACCATTGACCATGGCAAGTCTAGTTGTATTCTTCTAGAAGTGTGACCTACTCCCAACATTACTTCATCATGCATCACTAAATCACTCACTGACATATTAATATGGATGTCACTTCCCCAAAATCATTTCCAAACCTGAACTTATAATATTTCTCCCATCTCCCCCGATGTTCCCTCCTTCAACTTCTCTATCTAGATCAGCAGCACTATGATCAATCCCAGGCCAGGGTTCTATGTGCAATCCTGGCCTCTGATCTCTCCTTCTGGCACCACATCCAATCACTGTCCAAATTTTGCAGCCTTCACCACCATAACATTTCCAAAAGTTGCCCCTTCCTAACAAATGACACCACAAAGCTTGCAATTAGCTCCCCTTGTTATCGTCAGTCTACCGTGCTGTTGCCAGAGTCATCCACCTTACCAAACACTCAATATCCATTGACCCTCTTTGCCAATCACTCCATTGACTTCCATGTGTTTAATGAATACAATTCAAAATACCAACACCACCCTAAAAAGCCATCCACCAATCTGCATTGAGCTACATCACCAAACTTGTCTCCAAGTACTATCCAAACCGTTGTCTCTGATCCCCCTCCAAGAGCTCCTGCTATCTAGCCCCCTCCTCACCTTCTCCCATTTGTGACTTCAGGACTTCTCCAGAGCCTCTTCAATCCTCTGGAACTCCCTACTCCAATCTGTCCAGCTCTCTCCTACTCTATGCGATCCCTAAACACTCATCTCTTCATCCACTTCTACCTAAAAAGCTGTACATTTACTTCCTCCATCAACTCATACCTCACAGTTAAGGCCTTTTGCATCGTATGACCCTCCCTTTGGATTGTAAGCTCTCATGAGCAGGGCCCTCCTAACCCTATAGTATTGTAACTGTACTGTTGGCACTATAATAATCAACAATAATAATAATAATATTTAAAAAATGTGAGTGCAACCACTGTTTTTAACCAATAAATTGTTCACCTTTACAGAAAAATTGTAATAGTGAACAAACACACCAGATCCTCAGAACTCTAGTGAATATATTTTTCCTTGGTTTTGGGTAGAGTGGGAAGGATTAGAATAGGGGTCCTCAGACTTTTTACCTTCAATAGTATTTATTGACAAAATGCAAAAAAAAGTTAAACAGAGTACATTGGCATAATGAGAAAAACGTCTGGTTTACAGAGGCTTCGAAACAGAGTATCACATTATATTATATGATAGAGACTTTTTATAACTGGGTCCAATTAGTGGAGTGGGGGAAACCAAGTGAGAGGCAACCACCATGCACCCAGGGCACCCCTAATGGGAACCTGCTGTGTCCCGGGTCCACGGGCAGCGCTTCCCCCCGAGTGACTCCCCACTTCCCCCAGAGAATGTATGCGAACTACATATAATTCAGGACACTGTGTTGGTCCAGATAGTGGAAACGGATTGCGCTCCCTTTTGGGCCTGGATAAGCACTATTAACTGTTGGGGTATATTAACAACATGGTCAAACACAAAACTATTCCTGGATCAGGAAGTGAGTCAAAACCTAATATTGTAAATATAATAAAGGTAAGATAATTCTAGGGGGTGCCATGGACACTGCCCTGTCTGGGTCCTCAGACTTTTTAAGCAAAGAGTCAGTTCAATGTCCATCAAGACTGTTGGTTGGCTTGATGGTAGAGAGTATCAGTAAAAAATGCAGTGGCATCGGAGGTCAGTGGGAGTAAACTTTTGTTTTATATGTGATTAGCTTCTCCATAGAGACACTGCATGACCACTGAGGACCTGAAGGCACTGATGACCCTCTACCCTACAACACACATCTCAGCAGTAGGCCAAAATTTGGATCCCAGGCAAGTTCTGCTTTTTTTCACAGGCCACACCACTGAACAAAATGCTGTGGAAAGATGAAAAAAAAGCAGACATTGCATTTTTGGTGTAAGACCTACTTTAACCACTTCAATACCAGGCACTTTCCCCCTTCCTGTCCAGACTAATTTTCAGCTTTCAGCGATGCCACATTTTGAATGACAATTGCACGGTCTTGCGACGCTGTACCCAAACAAAATTTTTATAATTTTGTTCCCACAAATGGAGCTTTCTTTTGGTGGTATTTGATCACCTCTGGGGTTTTTATTTTTTGCGCTACAAATAAAAAAGAATGAAAATTTTGAAAAAAAAGTTTTTCATTGTTTCTATCACAAAACGTTGTAAATAAGTACATTTTCTCATTCACTGATGGGCCCTGATGAGGCTACACTGACGGGCACTGATGAGGCAGTACTGATTGGCACTAATGAGGTGGCACTGGTGGGCACTGATGATGAGGCACATATATGCAGCACTGATAAGCGGCACTGATGGGCACTCATAGGTGGCACTGATGAGCACTCATACATGGCACTGATGGACACTGATAGGTGGCACTGATGGGCACTGATAAGTGGCCCTGATGGGCACTAATAGGTGGCACTAGTGGGCGCTGATAGGCGGCAATGCTAGGTGGTACTTCTTTGGTGGTCCTTCCCTGACATTCCCTGGTGGTCCTGGGTGGCATCCAAGATGGCACTGAGCGCCATCCCTGTTGGGCACTGTGCCCCTTACCTGGTGCTCCCTGGTGGTCAGTATGTGCTTCCCTGGTTGTTTCCCTGGTGGTCCCTGGGTGGACATTCCCTGGGGGTCCTAGATGGGCTTCCCTCGTGGTCCTGGGTGGCGATCCTAGGCAATCAGCGCAGACCCCCCCCGTCAGGAGAGCCGCCGATCGGCTCTACTCTAGTAGTGGCTGCAGATGCGAGTAGAGGAAAAGCCGATATGCAGCTTTTCCTGTTTACACTGTGATCAGCTGTGATTCGTCACAGCTGATCACGTGGTAAAAAGCTTCTGAAGAAGTTCTTTACCACGATCGGAGATGAGGTGTGTCAGACCGACTTACCACACCACCGATCACCGCCCTGCATGCCCCGCGGGCGCGCGCCGGCTTGTCATTCTGCTGGACGCCATATGACGCCCAGTCAGGATAACTGAACCACCTGAGCCTCCTAAAACAAATCCTCCTACATAAGTTGTACCTGTTTATCTGCAGCATTTCTACTCTACAGCTGTTCAAAGTCCAGAATTTATTTAACTTCTCTGAGCTTTCAAAAATCAGGGGGTAGGGAGCTGAATTTACACTTTGCAGAAGTCAGTGAGGAGAGCTCTGAGAGCTGATTGGAGGAAAGAAACGCCC
>BLSH010330950.1:1201538-1229310 GCA_018402905.1 Glandirana rugosa | reverse complement strand
GTGGCCACTTTTCTCTCCCTGGAGTCCATTCACAATCCCCCCGACGACGTGTGTCTTCCGAAAAATCTCTTGTCAGGAAAACATGAGAAGTGACTCATACTGATAACAGAGCAACAAGACAATAGAGAGAATTGACACTTAGGGGGATATTTAGTAAAACAATGCACACAGAATCTGGTGCAGTTGGGTATAGTAACCAATCAGCTTCCAGGTTTTATTGCCAAAGCCTAAATGGGTTGTAAAGGCAGCAGTTTTTTTTTATATAAAGCATTCTATTAAGATAAAAAGCCTTCTGTGTGCAGCAGCCCCCCTAACACTTACCTGAGGTCCCTCTCTTTTCACCGGTGTCCACGAGTGTCTCAGCCATCCGAGATTCTTCCTCTTAATTGGTTGAGACACAGCAGCGGCGCCATTGGCTGCTGTCAATCACAGTCAGCTAGCCAATCAGGAGAGAGAGGGGGCTGGGCCGGGGCTCTGTGTCTGAATGGACACAGGGAGCTGTGACTCGGCTCGGGTGCTCCCATAGCAAGCTGCTTGCTGTGGGGGCACTGAACAGGAGGGAGGGGCCAGGATCACAGAAGAGGGACCCGAGAAGAGGAAGATCCAGGCTGCTCTGTGCAAATCCACTGCACAGAGCAGGTAAGTATAACATGTTTGTTATTTTTATTGGAAAATCGAGACTTTACAATCACTTAATTAAACAAGCTAAAGTTAGAAGCTGATTGGCTACTATGCACAGCTACACCAGATTTTGTGTGCAACAGTTTTAGTAAGACCCCTTTCATATGATCTGGCGAACCCGATCAGGCCAGCCATTGTCCTGGCATTCTAGTCCGACAAAATCCGCTGAAAACAGATGTATGGCGATATGTTCGCCATCCATCCAGCGCTTTGGATCGGATGACAATCCGATGTAAAGGGACATGCAGTCTGTTTCCATCTGACTGTCCCATAGGGTAGAGCAGACTCTGTCCGCTGAGCAGGAGGATTCTGCTCTGGTGGATCCGCCCCGTGTGAAAGGGGCCTAAAGCTCTCCCACAGTGCTTTAGATTGAGGCAAGTACACACTATGGAGGGAAATGCTTTGTTCATATTGTATTTCATGTCTGAGGTTTACAACCACTTTAAGGTTAGGCTAAGATGAAGAGTTTTGATTAAGGGGTCAGTAAGTGTTGCTTATATTTTTTTAGATGTGTTACATTTTTCATGCTTTATTCATTTTATTTGATATATTTCATAAAACTGATAATATATATATATATAATATATATTTCTAAATTTGCTGAAAAGTTCTGGCACCTAAACTCCAATACTGAAACCAAATGCACCGTGTTTTTGGTGTCTGCTGTTCGCATTCAAGCACAATACAGGTTTATAGAATTTTTTTTAATAGACATTTTATTAACCACTTTAGCCCCGGAAGGATTTCACACTTTAGGACCAGAGTACTTTTTGCGATTCGGCACTGCATCGCTTTAACTGACAATTGCGCGGTCGTGCAACGTTGTACCCAAACAAAATCTGCGTCCTTTTTTCCCCACAAATGGAGCTTTCTTTTGGTGGTATTTGATCGCCTCTGTGTCATTTCTGATCACCACTATAAACAAAAGAAGAGCGACAATTTTGCAAAAAAAAAAAAACAATATTTCTTACTTTTTGCTAAAATACAAATCCAAAAAAAAATATAAAAAACATTTTTTTTCATCGGTTTTGGCCGATTTAGATTCTTCCTCATATTTTTGGTAAAAAAAAACAAAAAAATCTCAATCAGCGTTTATTGATTGGTTTGTGCAAAAGTTGCCGCGTTTGCGAATGATGAGAATTAATTTCTGGGGTTTTTATTTTTATTTAGTTTTTTTACTAGTAATGGCGGGGATCTGCGATTTTTAGCATTACTGCGATGTTGCGGCGGACATGTCGGACCATTTTGACACTTTTTTGGGACTATTGGCATTTATACAGCGATCAGTGCTATGAAAATGCACTGATTACTGTGTAAATGCCATTGGCAGTTATGGGGTTAACCTGGAGGGGGCGCTCTAAGGGTTAACTGTGTTCCCTCAATGTGTTCTAACTGTATGGGGGCTGGGCTGGCAGTGGGAGTGATCATGGCTTCCATATACTGGAAGCCTGTGATCACAGCCCTCCCCCCTCTGTCAGAACGGACATCCGTGTTTACATACATGGACCTTCGTTCTCTGACTGTGGGGGAGCCATTGCGGGTAGCCGGGGGAAATCGAGTCCGCCGTACCCACTCCCTGCCCCCCCCCCCGAAACACAGTGAGCACGCCTCCGGCCCTGCGCATGCTCACAATGCTAGTTATCGCGGCCACCGCCAGGTGACGGTGGTTTGCGATAACGAGCCACTTTGCCGCCGTCAAGCTGCGGCGGGTGGGCGGCAAGTGGTTAGAGACATCTTTATTGGATACTCTAAAAAGGGACCCAGATGATCAGCAATGGACCGCAAAGGGTCACCACCTTCATGGGCACCCATGTGTCTATCCCTTGTCCATTAGCCCTCGGTTCACACTGATCCGATCTGAAAGATCGGATGTGATTCGCACTGCACTGCAGTGCTCACATGCTATCTCTCTGCAATGCGATCTCAGCCATAGAGATAGTATGGCTGAGATTGCATCACAATTGGATCTAACTTGCACAGGAACCTTTTCGTTCGCAGGGTCAGAATCGCATCGCATGTGTGAGTTTGCAGATTGCACAGTGATATGCGAACTGAAAAGGGGGTGTCGTTAACAATGTACTGACACCTCCCTTCAGTTTGCATAAGGCAGTGTGAACTGCCGCCGGGAGGCCAGCGGTGAGTGAACACGCAGTGGATTCGCAGGGTTCCCGCATCGCTGCAGTGTGAACCGAGCCTTAGGGTGCCAGTGCGCCTTTCTTGAGCGGATGTGATTTTACTACTTCGTACTTCAATGCAGATTTCCACAGTGCCTAATATTTCCTTGCAGTTTATCCTTGAGTACTCGCTTTCAGATTGTCTTTCTCCCAGACTCCGACCATCTGTCCTTGATGACCTAGCCAGAGACAGGAAGCCAAAATTGACTTAAACGGTGTTAATTTTGATTGATGCTTTAGTCCTTTTAGAACAGGTGTGTTCAACATGCTCACACATATCGGCTTACTGAGTCCCAGGTACGCGGCTCCAGCCCGTGAACCGCTAATGTACCCCTTTCATCACCACATACTGAACTTGTTCTACACATCTATGATTTCACCTCATTATCTGACCAATCTGGGAGAGGTTTAACCATGAGCGTGCCGCACAGACAAAAGTTTTAAGTAGGCACGGCAGATCCTGGAGAGGCTACACTGGCGTGTATGTCTTCATGAGGATAATTAACTCATTTCCTCCAGCTTACAGCCCCGACCATTTTGTTTTCAACACAAGAACATGGACCACCTGTTTGATCCATCGCTAATGACATCCAGACAGCTTTTACTTCTAGACATTTATCTTTGAGACTGAAGGTGCTGCTGGCTCGAATAAGTACAATGAAAAGGGGGGAAGCAACAGACCTCTTGTATGAAAGTATCTAGAAGAAGAGGTGCCTTTGCTGCCCTCATCAGATCAATAAAGTTGATTTTATTTTATAACCTACATTATAAATGTAAAATGCAGAAGTTGAGTGTTTGATAAGTGTGAAGCGCACTTCCTCCATGTGTGAGAACCAATTTTGTTGTTATGGGTGTAGCTCACACATATTCAGCATTCTACAACTGAAAACTTCCATTATTATGTAATTATGTTTAATATCTTTTTATTAAGCTTTCAAAATATTGAGGTACGAAAGAACAATGTCCATGACGGACCAAAAGCTACAAGCATGCCCATAGAAGGCAAACATATGCATACCCGTACATATAAGTGATATACTTTGATGTGGTTTTAACCACTTGCTAACTGGGCACTTAAACCCCCCTCCTGCCCAGGCCAATTTTCAGCTTTCAGTGCTGTTACTCTTTGAATGACACTTGTGCGGTCATGCTACACTGTACTGTTTTTTTTTCCACACAAATAGAGCTTTCTTTTGGTGATATTTAATCAGTACTGGGTTTTTATTTTTTGGAAAAAAAAAATTGAAAGAGCACTATAAATTTTGAAAAAAAAAACCTCAGAAAACTGTTTTATAGTTTGTTCTAAAATTTTGAAAACAGGTAATTTTTCTCCTTCATTGTTGTGCGCTGATGAGGCTACACTGATGGACACTGACTTATAAGGCGACACTGATGGGCACTGATGAGGTGGCACGGATGGGTGGCACTGGTGGGCGGCACTGGTAGGTGACAATGATAGGCAACACTAGGTGGCACTGATGATTAGGTACTGATGGGCACTGGTTGGCAGCACTGATGGGCACGGCTAGGTGGCACTAGTGGGCATTGATAGGTGGCACTGGTGGGCACTGGTAGGCAGCACTGATGTGCACCTGTAGGTGACACTGGCAGGTGGCACTGGTGGGCACTGGTAGGCCACACTGATGTGCACCTGTAGGTGGCACTGGATGGCACTGCATAGCAGCAGTGCCTCTCTGTTTACGGGACCGATGTCCCTCTGTCTGAAGCCGGTGATCGGCTTTTTTTTTTTTCCCTCACGCTGTCAGCTTGAGGGAAAAAAAAAGCTGAATACTGATCTTTTGTTTACATCACGTGATCAGCTGTCATTGGTTAACAGCTGATCACGTGGTAAGGGGCCGGGATCGGCCCCTTACACCGATCTGTGATCAGCCGAGTCTCATTGACTCAGTGATTACAGAGCACGCCTCGCAAGGGGCACGCAGGCAGCTTGTGCATGGGAGGACGTCTATTGACGGCCTCCCGGCAATTAAGGCCCACGCTGTAGCTGTCATTCGGCTACAGCGCAGGCGTGAAGTGGTTAAAGGCAGATGTTTCTTTTTACCTTTTTTATGTATTCTATGCATTAGGCTGGTTTCACACAGGCTGTCCGATCAGGTGAATCACCTTTTTCAGACGGACCTGATTGGACCATCCATAGCTCACTATGGAGCGGCATCCGATCCTGTCCGCCAAAAACAGCAGATTGGATGACAGTCGAATGGACTGTCTGTTTCCATCGGACAGCCCCATAGAGAACAGTGGGGCTATGTCCGTGTCCGCTCTGCATAGCAGCTGCGGACTACTGAGAGCGCCTGTGTGACACGAGCCTAAAGGTAAAAAAAACCTGCTGGGTGCAGCTCCCCCCTCATTCTTACCTGAGCTCCATCTCGATTCAACGATGTGCAAGAGAGCAGCAGCTCACCCGGGTCTTTCTCTACTCATTGGTGCACACAGCAGCGGGACCCACTAGCTCCTGCTACTGTCAATCACAGCCAGTGAGCCAATGAGGAGAGAGCAGAGGACGGGGCCAAGCCACGTTCTGTGTGGGAATGGACAACGCCCATTTACAGGAGTGCAGCTCGGGAGTGAGCCTGCTCAAGTACCCCCATAGCAGTTATTGCGGGCACTTGGCAGGGGGGGGGGATCCAGGACCCTATAGAAAACCCTATAAAATCACTTTAAGGCCCTTTTACACTGGTTCACTTCAAAACTGCCAGTAAAATGTTGAGAGCTTTTGCGGTGCTTTTGAGACGTTTGCATTGTGTTTTTTTAAGGACCAAAAACGAGGAGGAGCGTTTTTGGTGCTTTTCTTAGCTCCCCAAACATGCTCCAAAGATGCTGCACCGCGCCGCCCCAGTGTGAAAGCATTCATTGATTTTAAAGAGAAGCATTTTTCTTGAGCTTTTTAGGTGCCTTTTGTAATGCAAAAGCGCTTGAAAAACTCCTCAGTGTGAAAGGGGCCTAAGGCCATTAATAACCAGAACATTTTATTCAGAGCATATAAAAGAAACTGGAAGGACAGCAATCCTCGTTTCAGAAACTAACAATATATATATGGTAATATAAACTAGACACAAAGAAGACAATAAGGTTCCCTTAATACAGTGGATATAAAAAGTCTACACACCCCTGTTAAAATGTCAGGTTTCTGTGATGTAAAAAAATTAGACAAAGATAAATCATTTCAGAACTTTTTCCACCATTAATGTGACCTATAAACTGTATAACTCAGTTAAACAACAGACTGAAATCCTTTAGGTGCAGGGAAGTAAAAATAAAACACTAAAATAATATGGTTGCATAAGTGTGCCCACCCTTAAACTAATACTTTGTTGAAGCACCTTTTGATTTTATTACAGCACTCAGTCTTTTTGGGTATGAGTCTATCAGCATGGCCATCTTGACTTGGCAATATTTGCCCACTCTTCTTTGCAACAACTCTCCATATATGTCAGATTGTGAGGGCATCTCCTGTGCACAGCCCTCTTCAGATCACCCCACAGATTTTCAATCAGATTCAGGTCTGGGCTCTGATTGGGCCATTCCAAAACTTTAATCTTCTTCTGGTGAAGTCATTCCTTTGTTGATTTGGATGGATGCTTTGGGTCGTTGTCATGCTGAAAGATGAAGTTCCTCTTCATGTTCAGCTTTCTAGTGGAGGCCTGAAGGTTTTGTGCCAAGGTATTTGACTGGTATTTGGAACTGTTCATAATTCCCTCCACCTTGACTAAGGCCCCTGTTCCAGCTGAAGAAAAGCAGCCCCAAAGCATGATGCTGCCACCACCATGCTTTACAGTGGGTATGGTGTTCTTTTGGTGATGTGCTGTGTTGTTTTTGCGCCACACATATCTTTTGGCATTCTGGCCAAAAAGTTCAACCTTGGTTTCATCAGATCATAACACATTTTCCCACATGCTTTTGGGAGACATTGCGAGATTTAGCCAGACTTGGATGTTTTTCTTGGTAAGAAAAGGCTTCCGTCCTGCCACTCTACCCCATAGCCCAGACATATGAAGAATACGGGAGATTGTTGTCATGTGTACAAAAAAAGCAAGTAATTGCCAGATATACCACACAGCCAGTACTTTCCAGATATTTATTTAATGATTTATTTTTGTCTCATTTCTTTTACATCACAGAAACCTGACATTTTAACAGTGGTGTGTAGACTTTTTATATCCACTGTATAATGTAGGGGAGGTAGAGTCTTCATAGGTGGGTGTCCAGTAGTAAGACCACCTCTATGCCCAGCATAATAAACATCCTTTAAATGGTGAACCCAAAAATGGACGAATGAATGAATGATTGAACCCGAAGAGAAAAGAATATTGAAATAAGAAAAAGAAAGAAAAAGGGGAGAGAGGGGAGAAGGAAGAAAAGGGAGGAGGTAGGGGAAAATAGCCAATGAAGGGTATTAAAAGGGCATTTCCTCATAACAGGATCCTGGAAGTAAGCACATATTTAAAATGTAGTAGAAATAAAAGAAGCAAAATTTGAAAAATAATGGAAATACCTGTAAGCCTAAACCATCCACACGAGGCCGTTAGAATTTGGATCTGTCCTCATCCCTAGCAATCATACTATTGATATGTAATTGAAAGCAAACCCATGAGGCACTGAATTGCACTTAAAGTGTTATTATACCCTAAATATTTAATAACCATTTAACAGCTGACCTGAGCATTTACTTGTTGCCTGCTACTACTTCTTTGTTAAATATGTCCTTTCTTTCTGATTGAGTTGGGTCAAAGTTTGCTGCCCCAGGGTTTCTCCTCTCAGGTGGTCTCATTCCCTTTCACGGGCATTACCAGGAGAGAGACTCCAAGCCAAGATGCACAGGTAGCTAGAGAGGAATAGAAGTGGCATGCATGTGTAGCACCCTCCTAGTACGGTTGCTAACGGTTTGAGGCAAATTTAGTTTTTGGCTCCTCTGTAACCAGTGGAGCAAAGTTTTATTGCTTTTGGCTATTCAGGGTTATGCTGGTTGCAGGGTTGTGGGATGCTGCAGTGCCCAAGTGCAGGTCCATCTTTGGGTGTGTTTAGGCTGGTTAAGGGCACATTCACAGAAAATCGAGGAGTATAAATAAGGCCCTGCATGCAAATCTTCAGCAAGTAGAAAAATAATTGTCATTTGAGCTTAATAGCTTGGGTTCAGCAGCTCTCCAGAAAACAAAGGACCCCCTCAAGTAATGGGGTTACCCAAATTGAGAAATCCAAGTGTGGTTGAGCCAAAATGAGTGCCAAACAAATGTCTAAGGAGACCATTTTTTCACACAAGTGGCAAGACAACAAAAGGCACCAACGCGTTTTGGGGATTACAAACCTTCATTAGGGATCCACTTTCTATTACAGCAGGATGTCTCAATATGACAGAGCAGCCAAGTAGGCAACACTTTGACCTAGTCCTCTCAGTAATTTACTATTCAAAGTGAATAGGCTGCCTCAACCTAAGGTTGGGTACATATGGATCGAAATGTGGCCAGTTCAGCAGTGACTAACCAAATTTTGATCTGTGTTTGGAACGCCAATTGTACTAATTAAACAAAAATCGTACGTTCTGGCTCTGTACTTGTCCCATTGGATAATATCAGATGAACTATTGTGATCGGCTTTCGAAAGCTCTGTACTAATGATCAGATTATTGAACGATTGCTTCGTAAGTGATATTTTTCACACAATTTTCTGATCGTGTGTATGGGCCATTAGTCAATGCACCACAACGCCAAAAGGTGTAACTTGGCCCTTACAGCTCATATCTTTTCTATTTATGCCTGGGTACCGGTTCACACTTGTGCGCTGTGAATTTGCAGCAAATTCTGTGCGGATTCCTCACCTCATCCAAATTGTTCATGCGATCAATGCAGGTGTGTATGTTAACGACACCCTGAAATTGGTTAGCAAAGCACAGTGCAATTCTGGTGCAGCCGAAAAAAGGGTCCTGCACGATTTTGGTGAGAAATTGAGCCATACAGTATATTGGTTCAATTCGCACTGCTGAAGAATCACATATGACTTGAACAGGAATGCTGTGTGATTCCTGTTCAAAATCACATACTGTTCCTGCACCGCATAGTGTGACTATAATGACTCAAAAATTTCTCATTTGAGAAAAAGGCTTTTTTTTTTTTTATAAACTTTATTACTGTCACAAGGGGGCACACAAGTACAGTGACAGTGATAGATTCTCTTTAAGAAGGCTACAGAGGTCTATTTGAACCAGGGTGGATAAAAATCGATGATTTTTAAAAAAAAAATTGGATTTTTTTGATTTAAAAAGCTTTTTTGATTTTTATTGAATTTATTTTAATGAAATGCCTTTGAAGTAAAAATCTATCGAAAGATAGTTTTCTATTTAAGATACATTAATAATTTAGTTTATTCAGCATGAAATGGAGCTTAGTTATGTAGCATGAGGATGTATATTCTGCCGTATTTACATTTTTGGTAAACTCATTCAATGAATCCAAGCTCTGCAAGCTGAGATAACATGCACTGAATTGATGCATTCACACAATTTCACAGCAACCATGAGATAAAACAAAGTTCAGGAATATTCCTTTATTCCATTATTTTGCAAATCTATGTACACTACATACTGTATGATTGAATCGGTTCTGATATTGCTGTATTACGAACCTGACAGCTTATTATTCTAAATCGGAAACCTTCATTTTGTTTGCAAATATTAAAGATTCTAACTAAGAATGAGTTCTTACATTTAAAGAGCGCCTGACGTTTCAGATCCATCATGGCTGTGCCTGTTAGCGGGCACCCGCTCACCTGCTGCCGCCACATTCCTCACCTTGTTGTGTCACTGCCGCATCACCAGCCGTCCCATTAAAATCCATAGGACTGTCAGTGAGTCAACAGTGGGTCAGAGGAGGCGCTGCGGAACAGAGATGACCGTTGCCCTTTAAAAATTATGATTTAAATCAAACCTTTTTACTAGTGATTTAAATCATGATTTAAATAGACATGATTTAAATCAAATCCACCCTGATTTGACCCCCAAAACCTTCTTTGCCTCCCATCTCAGAGAGTCCCTCACTGATTGCATTCACTTGTTGCCTGAGATTACCCTTTTGATATTAAAAAAGCCCATTTAAAGGAAAGAAATCTCACTAAAGATTTATCTACTTACATAGTCGGTCATAAATTGAGCATTACACGTTCAGCTACATATTTCACTTCTTGTTTATTGTGTATGATTTCATCACAGAATTATGTGCATTCTCTGTTTCTGCGATGGCCTCCATCTCTTGTATGTAAAATCTCCAGCATCCACCTTGAATATCTCTTTTCGAAAAGCATTTATTCACAGTAAAATGCACCCCCCCCCCCCCATCCCAGGAGCCGAATCTACGAGGCCGATGGCGCTGGCGGGCGATTCATTTCAACGTAGCTTCAAGTTTATACTCCTAATAGCTGCGATAGCTTATCTCGTACAAATAAAAATACTGTGTAACATTGTATCCTGCCCCCCAGGTGACTTCATATGGAGAAAAGATATTATTTGTAACAAACCTCCAGCCCTTAAAATATCCCCCAGGGGAAGTGTTCTGCCGCATTTACTCCCTGAAGCCTGAAAAGTTTATTTTTAAAGACAAACTGCAAGCGTGTTACACCGCACAGGGAGGGGGGCGCTCCGAGGAGCAGTACTGGGAGAAGTGCCCGTTATAGGTATACTCCAGTCAACTGTGATTACTTTGCAGTTAAACAGGCCCCGTTGCTGAAATCCCGTGATTGTGAAGAATAGTGTGGAACCAAAGACTGTATGTATGTGCAGTTTGTATCCGTTCAGTTGTATCCGACTCTCTGCACTTTTGTGGGCCATCTTTATGGGCACCATGTCTGTTATACTTGAGAGCCCTTTCCATAGAATTTTCTTGCAATTTAGTTTGAGGTTTACATGTTCACTAATCGCATGTGCCACTGTTCACGTTGGCCATACACCTCTCAAAAACAGTGGCTTTATTTTAGATTTGATTGTTTCCAACTTTAAAAGTATTGTTCGACATATCAAACAAAAGGATTGATTTGGTCAAATTGGATAAAATTTTCTGCAAGGACCAGTTGTTGTTTTTCAATTAAAGAGATCATATATTGATTAGTCTGATCTTTAAAGAGACCCTGTCGGAGGAGAGAAAAAAATCCACAAAACGTGAACGTCTTTTGCACACGTTGTTTTTACTGCTTCAGTGGCAATATCCACACACTTTGCACCGTGGTTCCATTCTCCAATCCCAAAATCACCTTTGTGTCCGGTAGTGACATACGGGACAGAAAGTGGAACCACGGCACTCGACAGGGGACATGGGCATCAGATACTCCTGGAGGTGTCGAATGCCAAAGAGTGTTATGGAGGCTGCAGCGCAGAGGGAAGAAAGAAGACATGGGCTTCCTAAGAGGCAATATACAGTGGGGAAAATAATTATTTGATTCCCTGCAGATTTTGTAAGTTTGCCCACTTACAAAGAAATGAAGAGTATCATTTTTATCATGTGTGTATTTTAAATCATAGAGACAGAATGTCAACCAAGAAAAAACACATGATACTAATGTTATAAATTGAGTTGCAGTTCAGTGAGTAAATCAGTATTTGAGTCCCAAGCAAAACATGACTTAGTACTTGGTGGAGAAACCCTTGTTGACAAGCACAGAGGTAAGACATGTCTTGTAGTTGGTGACCAGGTTTGCACACATCTCTGGGATTTTGGTCCACTCTTCTTCACGGATCTTCTCTAAATTCTTAAGGTTTCTTGGCTGTCGCTTGGCAAATCTAAGTTTCAGCTCCCTCCATACATTTTCTATAGGAATAAGGTCTGGAGACTGGCCAGGCCACTCCATGATCTTATTGTACTTTTTCTTGAGCCAATCCTTTGTTGCCTTGGCGGTATGTTTTGGGTCATTGTCATGCTGGAAGACTCGTCTTCAGTGTTCTGGCTGAGGGAAGAAGATTCTCATCCAAGATTTTACAATACATGGCCTCATCCATTGGCTCCTCAATGCGGCAAAGTCGGCCTGTACCTTTTAGCAGAGAAACAGCCCCAAAGCATCAAGTTTCCAACTCCATGCTTCACTGTAGGGATGGTGTTCTTAGGGTCATAGTCAGCATTTTTCTTCCTCCAAACATGGCGAGTTGAGTTAATGCCAAAGAGCTCAATTTTGGTCTCATCTGCCCACAGCACTTTCTCCTAATCCTTATTTAAATCATTTAGATCAGTGGTTCTCAACTCCAGTCTTTGGGACCCACTAACAGGCCAGGTTTGCAGGAGAACTGAAATGCATCACAGGTGATATCATTTGCTGCTCAGTGATTGCAGTATTCTAGTCTGCATCTCCACAAGGTAATACTTAAAATCTGGCCTGTTAGTGGGTCCTGAGGACCGGAGTTGAGAACCACTGATTTAGATGTTCATTGGCAAACTTCAGATGGACCTGTACATGTGCCTTCTTAAGGAGGCAGACCTTGTGGATCAATCCATGGCGGAGTATTGTGTTACCAATGGTTTGTTTGGTGACTGTGGTCCCAAATGCCTTGAGATCATTCACAAGCAGCTCCTGTGTAGTTCTGGGCAGATCCCTCACTTTTCTCATGATCATCCTTACCCCATGAGGCAAAATCTTGCATGAAACTCCAGACCGAGGGCGATTGATGGTTATTTTGTATTTCTTCCATTTGCGAATAATCGCTCCAACAGTTGTCTCCTTCTCACCAAGATTCTTGCTGATGGTCTTGTAGCCCATTCCAGCATTGTGCAGGTCTACAATCTTGTCCCTGATGTCCTTTGACAGCTCTTTGGTATTTCACATGATGATGGGTTTGAATGGAAGAAAGATTCTGTGGACAGGTGTCTTTTATACACATAACGAGTTATCGTTAGGAGCTCCTTCTTAAATTGAGAGGACTAATCTGTGTACCACATGAGCACATACTGTAGCCAATCTGTGGGAGCCAGAATTGTTGTTGCTTGGTAGGGGATCAAATACTTATTTTACTCGCTGAACTGCAATAAAATTTTAACATTTGTATCATGTGTTTTTTTTCTAGATTTTTGGT
This sequence comes from Glandirana rugosa, assembly GCA_018402905.1. Classification (NCBI taxonomy): domain Eukaryota; kingdom Metazoa; phylum Chordata; class Amphibia; order Anura; family Ranidae; genus Glandirana; species Glandirana rugosa. The sequence goes on along the minus strand of BLSH010330950.1, from coordinate 1,216,395 downwards.
TGATATTCTGTCTCTGTCATTTAAAATACACCTATGATAAAAATTATAGATCCTTCATTTATTTGTAAGTGGGCAAACTTACAAAGTCTGCAGGGGATCAAATAATTATTTTCCCCACTGTAGAGTATAATAGCTCTTCTATTGCAACAATGTTTCTTCTGAATCTTCACTTTGACAATGTAGATGATTTCCAACATATTTGATCCTTGTGAAATCAAACAGTTGATACACTATTGTAGATCATATAAATCAGGGTTTCTCAACCAGGGTTCAGTGGAACCCTAGGGTTCCTCCAGAGGTTGCTAGGGGTTCCTTGAGCAATGGTCCATTTAGCTATCTGTAAGGTGGTAGTTCTTCCCAATGACCACAAGTGTAAGGAGCATTCTTCCCATTGACCATCACACTAATGTATTGTGAGTTGTAGATTTTTATTTTTTAGCAGGGGTTCCCCGAGACCGGAGAATTATTTCAAGGGTTCCTCGATGTTGAAAAAGGTTGAGAAAGGCTGATATAGATGGTCGATTTGGTATGAGCTTTCCTCAAAGGACCATTCTGTTCACAAAAGCATACACAAATATCTATGTGTATTTAATGTGATTTATGCGTATGTAAATTATGAATGTATGTATTTGTGAAGTGAAGTTTGCATATATAAATTACAAATGTATGTATTTTTATGCTTATGGTCTGGGTTATAAAAATAATCCTGATCATTCTTGATAGCAGCAGGGACCAAATATCATTTAGTGTTTTGCTTTGCTCTAAAAGACTGAGCTTGCTATATATTAGAGCTACTGTATATTATCTAATACCAAAATAATTCTGTTATCCAGTTTCCAAGTGTAGACTGTGATGCCCCCTATCTGATGAAACTTGAGTATCCTTCCTCACTTTTTGCTAGAAAACTCAGCCTATCCATTCATAAGTCATTGAGAAAGCAGCCCATCCATTAAATAGAGACCAGTGACATCACTAAAAACACAGCAAATCCATTCACTAGAGATGGATGATGTTTAGAAAACAGGCCACCAAGCTCCAAATCTACAAACAACCTACTACTGAGTGAAACACGTTATAGGGAGGAGCCCATGTGTTCTGTTCAGTACCAGGTAATACATTAAAATGTACAGTGGCTAATAGTTTGGACTGATGCCCCTTTTCTTTGTTGATGCATATGCCATGATGAGAGCTGGGAACTGACGCCAAGGTGTGCTGAGGACTTTTAGATGTTATATGGCAAGTTTCTTTGACTAGGGTAAAGTGATATCGCTAAGGAAGCAGCTTATCCATATTTATTTTTACTCCACCATATTTATACCCTCCACCTAAAAAGATTTCAGTTTGTTGTTCAACGGTTGTACAGTTTATAGGTCACATTTACAACCACTTCAATACAGGGCACTTTCACCCCCTTCCTGCCCAGGCCATTCTTCCGATTTCAGCGCTGTTGCTTTTTGAATGACAATTGCGCGGTCATACAACACTGTACCTAAACAAATTTTTTATCATTTTTCACATAAATAGAGCTTTATTTTGGTGGTATTTAATCACTGCTGGGTGTTTTATTTTTTACTATAAACAAAGAAAAAAGACCGAAAATTTTAAGAGAAAAAAACGTTTTTCTTCATTTCTGTCAGTAAGTTTTGTAAATAAGTAATTTTTCTCCTTAGCTGATGTGCACTGGTGAGGCTGCACTTATGGGCACTGATAAGGCAGCACTAATTAGGTGGCACTGATGAGGAAGCACTAATATGCCACATTGATGGGCACTGATAGGCGGCACTGATGAGCACTGATAGGCGTCACTGATGGGTGGCACTGGTGGGCACTTATAGGCAGCAGTAGTGGGCACTGGTGGGCGACACTGATAGGGGCACAGGCAGCACTGGTGGGTGGCGCTGATGGGCACTGTTGGGAGGCTTTGATGGGCAGCACTGAGGAGCAGGCACTGAAAGGCTGCACTGACTGGTATCACTGATGGGCACTGATTGATGGCACTGATGAGCACTGATTGATGGCACTGATGGGTAGTGATTGATGGCATTGTTGGGTCTTTTCTGTAATCAGGGCACTGACGATCAGTGCCCTGATTACCTTTGCTAGTTTCCCTGTCAAGGAGATGCTGCTGATTGGCTCTCCTCGCCACACCCTCTGTCAATGTGAAGTGGTGAGAGCCGATTCATGGCACTTCCGTGTTTACATGTGACCGGCTGTGATTGGACACAGTTGATCACATGGTTAAAGAGCTCTTCACAGAGATTTGGGTCGCGCAGTGTCCTAGCAACACAGCGTGGCCGCGATTGCTGCGGCTGTCCGGGTGCACCAGAACGAGAGCCACGCCATCCCCTCCGTCATTTGACGATGTGCAGGCGGCAACTACTTAAAGGTGGAAAAAGTTCTGAAATTATTTATATTTATCTCATTTTTTTTACATCACAGAAACCTGACATTTTAACAGGGGTGTGTAGACTTTTTATATCCACTGTGGACGGCCTACATTTTGGGCGATTCCTGATGAATTGACTGAAACTTCAGCCATGGGCAGCCCTGCAAGCAACACCCAGCTTGACAAAAGTAAAAAATTTATTGAGCCAGGTGGGAAATGATCAACCAAACATTGCCTGCATCCTAAGAGATGATCGTGCCCTTGTATTCAGGCAGTTGGAGATTCCTCCAGCCACAATGTTCGCATCGATGGGAGAAGTGTTCGATTTTCTGTCACTTAGCCTACAGGCTGAATGAGAGAAAGTTGAGCTGAGTATTCCTACCTTAAAGTGATTGTAAACCTCAGACATGAAATATGAACAAATCATAACCCTCTATAGTGTGTACTTGTCTCAATAAAGAGCACTGAGACTGGGTTACCATATATGAGAATTGAATGCGTTTTTAAGCACATCCAATTCGCATAACATGTGAATGTGACTGGCTTTCAATGGAGCTGGTTCACACATGTGCGGGTTGGCCACAGTGCGGTTTTGAAAAGGGTCGTGTGCGTTTCTGGGAGCAGTTCTGGTATGAATTCAGGCAAAAATTTGCACCTGAACCAGTGAACAGAAATGCTGCGGACTGCAAACTGCTTCTGTCTGCTGCTTTGTTCCTCTGCTATCACTTCTGACAAGTTTTCCTGACATCAAGAGAAAAAAGGTGACAGGGAAGGGACCTCCAGTTGAATGACAGCCTCAGCTCTGTTGCTGGGTGCTGTGTGAAGGGGGAGGTTCCCTTCCCTCCAATTAGCTCTCAGAGCTCTCCTCACTGAGCTCTGCTAAGTGTAACTTCAGCTCTCCCCCTTTTTTCTGACAGCTCGGACAAGCTTTATAAATTCTGGACTTTGAATGGACGTGGAGAAGAGAAGACTGCACATAAAGTGGTACAACTTTTGTAGGAGGACTTGTTTCATCTCTGTGTATTACCCGAAACCAGTGACTTCACTGGGTATTTGTAAGGGTTTACAACCACTTTAACCACTTGAGCTTCGGAAGTTTTACCCCCTTAATGACCAGGTCATTTTTTGTGATACGGCACTGCGTCACTTAAGTGACAATTGCGCGGTCGTGCGACGCTGTACCCTAATGCAATTGATGTCCTTTTTTTCCCACAAAAAGAGCTTTCTTTTGGTGGTATTTCATCACCTCTGCTTTTTTTATTGTTTGCGCTATAAAAAAAAAAACAATTTTGAAAAAAACAAAACAATATTTTTTACTTTCTGCTATAAAACACATCCAGTAAAAAAAATGTAAAAAATCTAATTTCTTCATCAGCTTAGGCCAATATGTATTCTGCTACATATTTTTGGTAAAAAAAATCACAATACAGTATATGTATATTGATTGGTTTGTGCAAAAGTTATAGCATCTACAAACTATGGGATATTTTTATTTATTTTATTTTTACTAGTGATGGCGGTGATCAGTGACTTATAGCGGGACTGCAATATTGCAGGGGACAAATCGAACACTTAACTGACACTGTGACACTTTTTGGGGACCAGTGACACTAATAAGTGATCAGTGCTAAAAAAAATATACACTGTCACTGTACTAATGACACTGGCTGGGAAGGGGTTATGAAAGGGTTAACTGTGTGCCTAGGTTGTGCTTACTCACTGTGGGGTGAGGTGCTTTGCCTAGGGAAAGGCAAAGATCTGTGTTACTGATTAGCAGAAACACAGGATCAATGCCTTACCTTCTGACAGAATGACAATCTGCCTTGTTTACATAGGCAGATTGTTGTTCTTCCTGTGCCATGTGTAATTGGCAGGTGCCGGCAGACATCGAGTCAGCGGTACCTACTGCTGGGCTCCCTCTGTGTATAATCACAGTGGTAGCGGGTCGCCAGCGGCCCGTGCCCCAGACCCAGAAGTATCAGATTATGTACCAGGTATGTGATCTGGCGCAGAGCAGCCGCCCTGCCTCAGCAAATGTACGGTGGGCGTTCTGCAGTTGGTTGAGGAAGCAGCCTATCAATTCACTAGGGAGAAGTGGTAACACTGAGAAGGTGGCTTGTCCGGTAACTGGGGATTGATCTCACCAATGAAAAAGAAGCATATCTGGTCACTAGGAACTGATGACATCACTAAAAAAGCAGATTGCGTATTTACTAGAGACCAATGACATCACTGAGAATGCAGCATTTCCTAGAGACCATTGGCACAAGCACAGGTCTATACATTTTGCACAGAATACTTTGAAATATGGCTGCGCTGGTTGTGATGATTGTGGGAATATTTGAATTTGGGCGCCTCTTTGGGAGTGCAGTTTAGTGGGACAAGGCCCAGGTGTACTGTATATGTGCATTCTGCAGGGAGCGCTGATCCATAATTACTGTCCATGGATTATTCTGTTTGAACTTGTGTTCTACTTTTAGAAAATAGTTTACATAACAGCTGGAATCAGGGCCTGTCTTGTTACAGTAAATGAAGGATATTTAAAGCGTGGCGTATCTGGGTGTGTAATCAGATAATGCTGCCATGCTCTGTGTGTTTGTTTGCTATGTGTTCGGTATTCACAGTAGTCTTGTAAAATGAGATGTTATTGACCTATATAGCAGCATGTCTCCAGATATTCAGGAAACCGAGGAACACAGTACTGTGGCCATGAATAGGAAACACAGTAACCATGCTGTGACATGTATGTGCCACGTCATATGCAGTAAATTGATTTTAATTGCTTATTGTTTTCATGTCCGTGAATCCAGCCAGTTCTAGGAAAAAAGGCCCCTTTCACATGGGCGCCTCCATGGAAAGGAATCAGCTTGCTCAGCCAGGGATCGCTCCGCTTATCCCCACTGAGCAGGTGGATGACAGGTCCGTCTCGGCTCACTGTGCAGAGCGAACACAGTCCCGCTCCCCTCTATTGGGAAATCGGATGAAAATGGACCGCCTGTCCGTTTTCATCCGATCCACCAGATGGATTGCAAATATGACCACCATCCGTCTGGATTTGGCGGACAGGATCAGATCAGATAGCGGCGGTTGTCAGTGGATATTTCACCGCTGACATCCGCCGCTCCATAGGGGTGACTGGAGGGTCCAATCAGGTCTGTCTGAAAAACTGACAGGTGGACCTGATCGGAAAGCCAGTGTGAAAGGGCCCTAAAGCACGCTGCGGAATGGCAGATATCTTATTTTGAATGAATCTGAACCTGAAACCAGGTTATGGACATTTAAGCATTAACATATTCTTAATAAGCAGTTGGTGAACCTCAGCACAAGCCCTCACTGACCTGGGTAGCTTCAGGCTATTTGGAGCAATTCATCCTCCACATTCACAGTTGAAACCGTGAAGTTGCTCAAGTCCTTTTCTCAGAAGCACAACTCACCTTCTCTATTCCAGCAGTCAGTTACCAGCTCAGCCTGCTTACACTAGGGTTGCCACATCATCCCTTTAATCCAGGACACATATGAATTTCACAGGTTCTGAGGCTAATTTAATGCAGATAAAGCACCAAGGGAGTTTAATCACCACTTTAATCAGCCACAGAACCTGTGTAATTAATATGTGTCCTGGATTAAAGGGATGATGTGGCAACCCTAGCTTACACCCAGCTGCACATCTCCCCCTGCTCCCCCTCTCAACAGTGATTTACTCAGCAGCTCAACTCCCCTTGTTACCCTTCTCAGCAGCTTAGCCCTCTTGTTCCCTCTCCCAGCAATATTAAAGCAGTTCAAATCCTCCTGCTTGTGCACTCCAGCATTGACTCAGCAGCTCAGCTCCTCCTGCACCCCCCTCCCCTTCTCCATAAACAGCTCAAACCTCCCTGCCCCCCTCTCCCACCTTAGCTGTGACTCAACAAGCCTCCCTGCTCCTTTCTGTTTTTACATTAGAAAACAGACAGGGTGCTGAGTCTGCTTGAAGGGGGAGCACTGTCCCCTCCAGGGTTCATTCCGACCAGATGCGCTGAATGAATGCACCCCGCCTCATACAGCGCAAAAGCAACGCATTCCAAAAGAAAACCATTCACAACAGTATGTTGTGCTAATGTGTGCTGCCCTGCTCTGAAAACAGTAGGATTGTAGGCATCAAAACAGTCAGTTAAAGTGGTTGTAAACTTCGGACATGAAATATGAACAAAGCACATCCTTCTATAATGTGTAACGGAATGTGTCAATGAAGAGCACTAAGTGTTATTTCTGTCTGCTGCCTCATTCCTCTGCTATCTGCATAAATCACTTCTGACAAGTTTTACTGACGCCAAGAGAAAAAAGGTGACAGGGAAGGGATGTCCAGCTGATTGACAGCCTCAGCTCTGTTCCCGTGTGCTGTGTGACGGGGGTCTGTCATTTTCCTCCAATCAGCTCTCAGAGCTCTCCTCATTAAGCTCTGCAGTGTTTAATTTCAGCTCTGCGCCTCCTTTTTTCTGACAGCACAGACAAGCTGTATAAATTCTGGACTTTGAACAGATGTAGAGAAGAGAAGACTACAGATAAACTGGTACAACTTATATAGAAGGATCTGTTTCATCTGTGTGTATCACCTGAGGCTGGTGTCTTCGATATATACTATGTATTTATACTACTAATGGCGAAGATCAGCAGCTTATAATGGGACTGCGGTAGTGTGTTGGACAATCTGACACTAACTGATACTGAGTGGGAACTAACTGCCACTGACATCACCAGTAACAGCAATACAATGATCAGTGATTATACTATCCACTGACACTGTACTAATGACACTGGCTGGGAAGGGGTTAAAATGGACCTTCAGTCGTTTTTCATCTTTCCATCTATTAAATCTTCTGCACTTGTTGTTTTAACTTTGGATAGTAAAACATTTTTTTTTCTGCTAGTAAATACCTTATACAGCCCACTTCCTCTTTCTTGTCTGGTCATTACTGTGATGTGAAACCAGCGCCTGCCCTTATCTTTGAAATTGAAAATGTGATAAATGATGTGCTAAAAAGCAAATGTCATATGACCTGTGTGAATATAAATATATAAAGAGGGGGCTGCTGTACTCAGGAGTTGCCTGCTAGAAATCTATTATACTGTAAATCAGCGCCCAACCCTCTGATAAATCACTCTAAAAAAATGCATATGTGCCAATAACTCAAAAATGCATTATACAAAATGACATTGTGAATAATCCATATGTGAATCTTAAAATAAATAATAACAAATGGCTGAAAAACATCACATAACTAAGGACTGCTGAACTCAGGTTGTCAGCCCTCCATAAAGTCCGAAACAACAAAAAATATCAAAAATCTCAATCCAAATATATAAGTGAGTCAATGGGTTAATCCTTCCTTAAAGTGATAGGTGCTTCAAAGTGCTGTAAATAAAGTGCAAATCCGTGCTCCTAAGACCGATAAATGTGCAGTGAAGTGACACACATTGGATGGTGACCCCCTTAGTGCCCGCACTCACCAGAGAACGTGGACCCACTGCTTTTCAGTCAGTGGGTCATGAAAGGCAAATTCTGGTGGGGGCTCAAAATCCCGGAAGTCAGAAGGATCTCAATGGGATAAATCCTTTACACTGATGCGATTGTCCAAGGGCACTCAGGAGACAAAGATAAAGGGAACCATAGTGTGTACTGTACAATAAGTCTCATTTATTGCGCAAGTAAAGTTGTACTTACAGAACACAGATAGGTCTTCAGCAAATGTGTAATAAAATCCAGACAATCTTTGTAGCGGTGGCGTGCGTTCCAGAGAGAAACCACCGTGAAAACCGGAAGTGACGCGAGTTGCCTGTGACAGACCGGAAGTGACGTCAACGCGTTTCGCTCATTGGTTGAGCGTCATCACGGAATCACAGTGTATATAAAATAATATACAAAGTGGTTGGGGGGAAGCTTCAGAATGGCAAAGATGTTTTCATTACAAATTATGTGAGTGAACTGCAGTTCCTCTTTAACATCTCGGATAATCAAGGGGTTACATGTGTGTTAATTTGTGTAATGTGTGCTGCTTTTTACTAAGGCCTCATACACACAGGCGTATGTTTAAAAATAAGCAAAACGTTGGGTCCGACGTCAGGGAAAAATCTCAATTTTTTTTGGCGTTTTGCATCGGCGTCAATGGGCATTTTTAAAAAAAAACTTTCCTCTGCTATTTTTTAACCAGAAAATGCTGGGATCAAAAACGCCGGTTAACGCTGGTACGGCGTTAGTGAGCGTTTTGCGGCGTCAAAAATGCCAAAATGTTACAGCCTCGGAACGGCCTGGTCCTGCATTCTAGTTACAGCTCACTAACGCTGACGCCCTCTACAGCTCAAAAACTTTGGCGTTTTTAGGGGGCCATTGAATAACAATGCAAAAAACGCCCATGCGTATGAGGCCTTAAGATCTCTTTGTTTCTTTTCCCTGCAATGCAGGGAGAAGAAACAGAGAGATTGTTCCCTCTGTACAGATTGTCAACACAGGGCTCTGGGCTGTGATTGGACACAGCTGATCAGCAGGACCTGGCTGTGAATTATTGATGTTTTGTCTGTACGCCCGCCCTAGTACATTGCGGGTGGGTAGTCCAGAAGAGGTTAAAAGAAACCTGTCTTGAAAGAAACATGGTGGCTCCCATTGTGACCTCTCCTTTCAGGATAACTCTCAACTTATTTTCAGAAGTAGTATGCAGATAAGAAGTACGGTCCGTTCTTACTTTCCTGACCTACATCTTACAGGGTCACTTTATGAGAACAAAGAAATATTATACAGTGAAGGTTTTTGGTCTCTGCCCTTCCTTCCAATGTCAAATGTTATGATTAAGGTGGAGCGATCCTTGAAGGTTGCACCGCAGCTCTTTCAGCACGAGTAGCAGGAGACCATGACGAGAAGCTCTTTTCCTTCTTCTAAAGTGACATGAAAGGAAGACTTGTCTGATAGGGGTGCCATCTGTCTGCTTGAAATTAGCATGAAATGAATAGAATTAGTCGTAGGTTAGATTAAAGGGCAGAGGTGGGGTGGGTTGTGTACAGCCTCCTTGTATCTCTACCACAATGCCGCCCTCATATTTCATCACAATTGTATTCACACAACAACGTGAACCACCTCTAAAATACAAGGAAACCATTCTGATTCACAGCTTTCTGTCTCTTTTCTTTGAAAGAGGAAATCAGGGGCTTTAATGTTTTAATTATAGATCACCGTTATGGCAGAGGCTTCGATAATTTTAGTAGCAGCTAAACTGTGGTGTCAATAGCGTGCCAAAGTGAAAATTGAAGGTATGGTGGCATATGGATGCCTAATCCCAGTGAGTCAAGGGTCCAAAAGACTGCGAGGCAGGAGCCTGTTAATGAATCACATAGTTCAGTCAAGGTGTGATGCTGTTAGCATTAGGATAGAGGAAAAGGTATTGAACTCTGACGAAAAAGGTGCAAAGATCAACGTGTCGGTAAGAGGTGATGAGGTGAAAATGACACACTACTAGTGAGTTGTTACAACACAGAATGATGTGCATATCACTTCTTGCTAATGGAGATCCACAATCAGGAAGAGGGAAGGAAGAAAAGGCAATATTAATCCTAAAAATGGAGATTTGTTACAATGGGTCTGCCATCTACTAAAAGCCAGGTAGAAATTTTAAAGTGGTTGTCAAGTCTTTTTTAAAAAAAACCAAAACAAACAAAAACATGCAAGAGAGGCATAATGAGCTAGTATGCATCACATACTAGCTCATTATGAAATGCTTACCTTAGATCGATGCTGTAGCAGCGGTCCCTGAGCACCGCTGTGACCGGCGACATGCTGTGTCCCGGGCACCAGCCAATCACAGCGTGATTGGCAGGAGCTGCGATGACGTCACTCCCGTGCATGCGCACGGGAGCCGTCATTAAGGCACACTTAGTGAAGAGACGGCCCATTTGGGCCTTTTCTTCACTGTGCATGTGCCAATGACATCGGCACATGCAAATACAGGGAATATCTCCTAAATGGTGCAAGTTTAGGAGATATTCCCGGGACCTACAGGTAAGTCTGAATATAGGCTTACCTGTGGTTGTCATGACTTGACAAACACTTTAATTGATACATTTTTGTAAGAGATCAGCTGCCAGTTTAGGTTTGATATTTTTGGTTTGAGGTCAGCCAACATACTTGGGTACATTTCAGGCAGGGAGACATTTTGTGGGCAAATGTAACACATTTTTTCCCCATGAAAAATAAAGTATAATTAAAGGCAAAACTTTTTTTTTTTTTTTTTAGTTTTGGGTAGAGTGTGGATGGATTAGGGCTCTTGCACACTGGCTTTCCAGCACTTATTTTTTCTGCCTGGAAACTCCCATGTTATCCAATGTGCCCATGCACACTATGGGGTTGATTTGCTAAGGGCAAACCACTGTGCGCTACAAGTGCAATTGGAAGTGCAGTCGCTGTTGATCTGAGGGGAAGATCTATCATGCAATCATGTGCAAGCAAAAATGCTGTATTTTTTATTTTCCTTGCATGCACTTGTAGCGCACAATGGATTTGCCTTTAGTAAATAAACGCCTATGGCTTTTTAAGGCATATGCTCCTACAGGCAGGAACCCCCCACCAAACTCACATTTTTTAGAGAAGCTATTCGGGGCCATCTTTAATAATGACTGGGCCCCCCCTCCCACTGGCCTCCGCCAAGCAATTTCACTCTCCACCTGCTCTGGGAGCAGCTAGACTCATAATCAGTTTACTACAGCAGATCCGGCAGTGATTGAGTTTGGTTGCCAGAGGATGTAGCATATCATTACCGCTCATCGACTGGTTGCTCACTGATTAGTTGCAAGATGTTACAGCACATTATTTCTGCATGCTGAGTGGTTGCTAGAAGTTACTGCACATCATTACCATTCACTGATTGGTTGCTAGAGGTTACTGCACATTATTACTGCTCACTGATTGGTTCCTGGAGGTTACTGCACATTATTATTGCTCACTGGTTGCTAGAGGTTACTGCACATCATTACGGCTCACTGATTGGTTGCTAGAGGTTACAGCACGTCATTATGGCTCACTGATTGGTTGCTGAGGGTTACAGCACATAATTTCCTTACTGCCTGCACACCATAGACTAGGGAGGTGAGGGGTAACTGGACACAATTAACCCTTTCATTGCTGCAAATGAGATCCCAGTTGGAAGCGCATGATTAACCCTTTCAGATCTGTGTTGGAAGTGTATGATTAACCATTTCTTTGCTAGCAGAACCCTAATGGAAATGCATGTGATTTCCAGCAGGGATCTTCTAGCATTGAAAGAGCCATCATGTGCTTCCCCTGGGATCTTCTATCGCCACTTAGTAGCTGCCGTGGCACATACCTCTGTCCAGTACCGCTCTGCAGCCTGGCTGAAGCTGGCCATAGATGGTTTGAATCTCAGCTGGTTCAGCAGGAACTGGCCAAGATTCTAACCATGTATGGGCAGGCTGAATGTACCCAAGTTGATATATTGATCAACTTGGGTACAACCAGCCTGGAGGATTTTACATGTAATTATTCCTAGCAGTTGTAATAGCCACTAGCAATATTCATTGCATTCTGCTGGTGGGGACAGCTTCCCCCTCTCCCTGCTGGAAAAAGACAATGGCTCAGCAGGAGGGACACCCCCATGAATGTGTTGATGGGGGAATTAAGCGACTTTCTTTTCTACAAGCACGGGTTGCATGAAAGAAATTTGCTCTGTCTCTATGGTTAACTTGAGCCTCCCACAACAGCACACCTGCTTGCCCCACAAGCTACGATCATCTCCAAAGTAGGTCCTAATGGTTCATGCTCTGGTGGTGGTAGCATGTAGTGGCTGCAAAGCCTTCTTACCAGATCCAGCAACACAACAGCAGTGGTCCCTTCAATCAGGTGTCTGGGGTTGCCCATGATGACTACAGTAGGCAGTGCAGCAAGGTCCATATCCTGGCAGTGGCTCAGAAACCTGGTCCGCTCACTCTTACAGTCTCCCCCACATGGTACTTGCTTGTTGGTTTTTCAGCAGCTCAGTCTCTGAAGGGAACTGTACCACCTGTTCCCCTCACTAACTCTCCCAGAACACTGCACTGTCCTGGTGAATTTTTGCCCTGGAAAATCTTACTCCCTCCTCCTTTAAAAGCAGGGTATAGTTCAGGCACCATGGGACTACATGTCCCATCATGCCCCTCAATTCCCTTCTGATTGCCTGCTTGTTCTGCTTAGCCACAGGGAGGGGGAAGAACAAGCAGCGATTAGACAGAGCCGGCTGCTGACAGGAGGAGGGGGGGGGGCAAGCGGGTTGCAAGTACACAGACAACTCGCAGCTGCACCTCTCCCCGTCATAGCACAGCTGACCAGAGACCCGTAGTGTTGGGAGGGAAGATCGCTCAGCTACACTGATGACAGGTAGGCCGCACGGGCCCCTGTAGCTAGAAGGGATCCAAGATATTACTGCTATTGCAGGTTCAAGGGGCAGCTGCTTTGGGGCCCACAAAAATAACTGGGCCCTGGGCAGCTTCCCCTTTTGCCACACCTTAAAGATGGCCCTGGAGCTAGTGCCCCAAAGAGTTAAAAAAAGTTCAAAGAAGCTTGAAAACATGCAAAAACGTTTGTTCCAGCTTTTTGTTTTGTTTATACAGTGTTTAAAAAAATACTATCTAGGAGGGTTTGTGAAAAAAAAAAAAAAAACACACTTAAGCTCGAAGAAGCTTGAATTAGCTCAATAAAAACATTCACAGGAGCACAAAAAAGCACACGCTTCTTCAAGCTGAAATAAAAGCTCAAATGCCTGTAAAAGCAGATTTTTTTGAGCTGCAGTGTGCATGACTCCTTGATTTCTGTGCTTTCTGTCAAGTAGATTCACTCTCTCTAGTTGTCCTCTTTACCATTATCATTGAGGTTCGGTTGACACTAGTGTGATCTTAGACATTGCAAGTGATTTGCACCCGCACCGCAGGTGCCATCACATGCGATGTCTGAGCAATGTTAGTTCAGCCGTACAGTTGTATGGCTGAAATCACATTGGATTCGCACAGAAAAGGTGCAGGGACTTTTTTTTCCACGCACTGGAGTCAGATCGCATGGGTGTTCTCACCCATGCAATCCGGTCCTGTACGAATCCACAGTTCGCACTGTGATCTATGAACCATTCTGGGGGTGTCATTAACATTGTATTGACACCCACAGCGGTTTGCAGAGGGCGGTGTGAACTGCCTGTGGGGTAGATGAGATGCGGGAACCGACACTGTAATCATGCTGGTTCCCGCATTGCACCAGTGTGAACCCAGGCTGAAAGGGCAAGTAAAAGGATCCCAAATTTTGGATTGTCCACAGTGGTTTTGCACAGAGCATCCCCAGTCCTCCTCTTCTCTGGTCCCCCGCCTGCGCTTCGGGCTCCTCCCTCCTGCCGAGCCACTGCTCTGTGTGTCGATTCACACATACAGCCGCGGCCCCCTCTCTCTTCTCGTTGGCTCACGTGCTGGGATTGACAGCAGTGTCAGCCAATGGCTCCCAGAGCTGTCTCAGCCAATGAGGAGGGAGAGTCCCCTGAGATCTGACAGTCTCGTGCACATCGCTGGATCATGATGGGGCTCAGGTGAGTATTAGGGGGCGCTGCTCACAGAAGGTTTTTGTCTTCATGCATAGAATGCATGAAGGTAAAAAAACTTGAGCCTTTAGAACCACTTAATGTTGCAACTGATGATGTATTGACCATGGATGTCATGTAGGAACCAGGCGTCTTTTTTTTTTTTTGTGTGTGTGAGATAATTTTCAGGTAGTAATGTTCTTTGCTTAAAGTGACCCACACTGCTGTGACTTGTCTTGTGACTTGAGAGTTCAAAATTGCATGACAAGTCGCGCCCCATTAACGGCAATGGAACCATTCTATTTGGTGCTACTCAAGTCGTCCTACTGAGAAATAGCTTCCTGCACTACTTTGGGGTGACCTCAACAGGACTCGCATTGACTTCTGTTAAAGAAGTTGTATGCAAGCCCCGATGAAGCTGCACATCTTTGAAGCCGTACTAGTGTGAACCGTGAAGGGGTGGATTTACTAAAACTGGAGAGTGCAAAATCTGGCACAGCTGTGCATGGTAGCCAATCAGCTTCTAACTTCAGCTTGTTCAATTAAGCTTTGACAAAAACTGGAAGCTTATTGGTTAGAATGCAGAGCTGCACCCAATTGTGCACACTCCAGTTTTAGTAAATCAACCTCACAGGAATTTAAAAAGAAGCCATACCTCTTACAAAATAATAATAATAATACTTACTTTTTCTGCTGACCATGCTGCAGAACACCACTCAGATCCTGAGAAATCTTTATTTGAAGTTGAAACCAGCACTTCCTGGAGTGCTGATCTCCTGGGTCCTCCGCAGCTCTTACCGTTTTTTTTTTTGTTGATCTTTACCCATTACAGGAGAATGTGGTGATGTGGAGGTCAGCAAGAGGAACCAGTAGGAGCTGTGGGGGGGGGGGGGGGGGGGAGTTG
>BLSH010330950.1:1182393-1193422 GCA_018402905.1 Glandirana rugosa | reverse complement strand
ACCTACCGGTCACATCACCGTACCTACCCGTGACATCACCGTGCCCACCCGTGACATCACCGTGCCTACACAGTGCCTACTCTTGACTACACCATACCTACTCGTACTTACTCCGTGTTTACTCGGTACCTACCCCTACTTACTCCGTGCCTACCCACCCACTCGTGCCTACCTACCTACCCACTCGTGCCTACCTACCTACCCACTCGTGCCTACCTACCGACCCACTCGTACCTACCTACCTACCCACTCGTACCTACCTACCTACCCATTGTGCCTCATTCATGCTCATCCATACCACATCAGTTCTCATCCGTGACACATCCGTGCCACTACAGTGCCCACCCGTGCCACTACAGTGCCCATCCATGCCACTACACTGGCCATCCATGCCACTACACTGCCCATCCATGCCACTACACTGCCCATCCGTGCCACTACACTGCCCATCCATGCCACTACACTGCTCATCCATGCCACTACAGTGCCCACCCATGCCACTACAGTGCCCATCCGTGCCATTCTACTGCTCATCCGTGCCAATTCCCTGCCCATCTGTGCCACCACAGTGCCTCACAATATTGTAAAAGATGGTCAAATTAGATTCTAAATGTATGCCGCTAGAATACCTGACGGTGCTCCCTGCATATTGGGCCTCTGTATGTGGTCCCACTGTGTAAAAGTGTCACACATGTGGTATCGCCATACTCGGGAGAAGTAGCAGAATATATTTTAGGGTGTCATTTGTGCTGGGTACATGCTGTGTGTTCGAAATATTGTATAAATTGACAACTTTGTGTAAAAAAAAAATGCGTTTTCATTTTCTTTCCACATTTTCCAAAAAATTGTGGAAAAAATGAGCCGTTCAAAAGACTCACTATGCCTCCTAGAATATACGTTGGGGTGTTAGCTTTCCAAAATGGGGTCATTTTTTGGGCGTTTCCATTGGCCTGGTGCTCCAGGACCTTCAAAAGTGCAAGAGGTAGTCAAGAAATTTTATGTGTAATTTATGCTCCTAGAACGCCTGACGTTGCTCCCTGCATGTTGGGCCTCTGTATGTGGCCAGGCTGTGTAAAAGTGTCAGACATGTGGTATCGCCATACTCAGGAGGAGTAGTAGAATATATTTTGGGGTGTAATTTGTGGTATGCATATGCTGGGTGTGAGAAATAACCTGTTAACATATGACAATTTTGTCGAAAAAAAAAAAAATAAATAAAAAAATCATTTTGCAAAGAATTGTGGGAAAAAAATACAACTTCAAAAAATTCACCATGCCTCTTACTAAATACCTTGGAATGTCTACTTTCCAAGAAGGGGTCATTTGGGGGGTATTT
This sequence comes from Glandirana rugosa, assembly GCA_018402905.1. Classification (NCBI taxonomy): domain Eukaryota; kingdom Metazoa; phylum Chordata; class Amphibia; order Anura; family Ranidae; genus Glandirana; species Glandirana rugosa. Next base: position 1,192,086 of record BLSH010330950.1, on the reverse strand, counting down.
GTACTTTCCTGGCTTGTTAGGGTCTCAAGAAATTAGATCGGCCGTCAGTAAATTAAGTGTGATCAATTTTCAGTGATTGGCACCATAACTTGTAGACTCTATAACTTTCACAAAGACCAAATAATATCCACTAATTAGTTTTTTTTTTACCAAAGATAGGTAGCAGCATAAATTTTGGCCAAAATTTATGAAGAAAAATTACTAATTTGCAAAATTTTATAACAGAAACGAAGAAAAATTCATTTTTTTACAAAATTTTCGGTCTTTTTTTAATTATAGCGCAAAAAATAAAAAACCCAGCGATGATTAAATACCACCAAAAGAAAGCTCTATTTGTGTGAAAAAAAGGACGCAAATTTCATATGGGTACAGTGTTGCATGACTGAGTAATTGTCATTCAAAGTGTGAGAGAGCTGAAAGCTGAAAATTGGTCTGGTTGTTAAGGGGGTTTAAGTGCCTAGTTGTCAAGTGGTTAAGCAAAAGATCACATTTTATTTTATTTTTTTTATCTTTTGATTGTAAAGGTAAAGAAGAGATTTGGGGTCTTGGTGACCCAAGATCTCTCCATAAAGAGGACCTGCCATACTTATTTCTATTACATGGGTGTTTACTAAGGATGGGATCGGGTGTGTTCGGAACCGAACGCGCCCGAGCCCGCCAGGAAGTGAACCCTGCACTGTGCTAATCACAGGCAGTGAGACATTTCCCCGATCGCTGCAGCCACGCATCGGGGAAATGTCCCACTGCCTGTGATTAGCGCAGTGCAGGGTTCACTTCCTGGCGGGCTCGCGCACGTTTGGTTCCGAACACACCCGATCCCATCCTTAATGTTCACGTCTTGTAATAGGAATACATGTGATCAAAAAAAAAAAACTAAAATAAATGGACAGTGTAAAAATAAAAAGTAAAATAAATAAGAAAAAAAAAGTTTAAAGTGCCCTCATCCCACGCAGAAGTAAACGAATAGTTAAGGCGCACATGCATATGCAAATGGTGAGGTATCGCTGTGAACGCTAAAGCCAAAGCAATAATTCTAGCGCTAGACCTTCTCTGCAACTCTAAAAAGTAACCTGTAAAGGCGTTTAAAACATTGCCTATGGAGACTAAGTACCGTAGTTTTGTCGCCATTCTATGACCGTGCACAGTTTTAAAGTGCGGCATGTTAGGTATCTATTTACTCAGCGTAACATCATCTTTCACATTTTGAAAAATTAATTGGGGTATATAGTTTTTTTTTTTTTTTAATTTATTCACTAAAAACACTGCGCAAATACCGTGACATAAAAAATTGCAACGGTCACCATTTTATTCCCTAGGGTCTCTGCTTAAAAAAAAAAAAAATGTTTGGGAGTTATAAGTAATTTTCTAGCAAAAAAAATACTGATTTAATCTTGTAAAAAAGTGCCAGAAAAAGCCTGATCTCCAACTGGTTTCATGGACTGATCTTTATATCTTATCTATGTAATCCCAATAAACAGCATTTGAAATGTTTTAGGGATGTTCCAGGGAAATGAAGGGTTAAACTGATTCCAGCAGTCCATGTATAGTCTCACATGCTTAGATTTATCTGATAACTGTGCTAGGAGTAAGTATTGAGTATTTATAACCTCTTTATATATGTTCTTGTTTGGATAGTAATAAGTCTGAAAAGGAGAGAGTGTCACCAGTTTGATGCGCTGACGTTACTTGAGTTCCTGCCAAGAAAGGTTAAGTACTCTTGTCGTACAGAGACAGACAACTCTTACTGTAACCAGAATCCTCCTCCATTGGAACAGCCTAATTGTACATCATTACTTTGTAAGTTTCTTCAGATAAATGGGCCCATTTCCTGTAGATATTAGTAAGGGGGCCGTGTTCTTAAGAGTGCCCTGGGCAGCGTCGCCCCCGTGGCTTTATCATAGCGGAATAGCATCACGTCCCTGTGACAGAAGAGGAGCTGTAAGTAGCTATTTTATACAAGCTATCATGCATAGTGACATTTCCACATTATGAGCCCAAGGAGAAGAATTAGTTTAAACTCTGCATATGCAGAAACTTCGTAGTAATCAATTTTATCAGAGATAAAAACAAATCACATTTCAAACTGTGCGGTTAGCGTAGAGAAAATTACCAGGGATCTGGGTTTTTTTTAAGGAGAACGCCATTTTGTGCTATATATTTATATACAATTGTTACACAAACCATTTTGGAGTTTATTAAAATCATGTTTCAGTTCACAGACTAATGTGTCGAGGCATTCGTTGTACCTGTGTTTTTGTGGCACTTAAAGTGGAGTTCCGGCCGAAATATGACTTTTAAGATAAAAATACCCCTAGAATACTCATGCCTCGTGCAATGTAACAAAGGTATTCTGTAAACTATGGCCAGTTTTCTATTTGTGCAGTATAATTTTCTTATTTTGTGAAGTTCCTGCACAGCGTAATCATTTGCAGTGTGGGCATCTGAAGCCGCAGTGTCCTTCTTCCTGGATTCCGTGCATTCTGGCTACCCACCATGCGCCTGCCAGTCTCGCGCATATGCAGTGCGTTGCAGTCTTGGTCAGCTTGACATGGCATGGCTCCAGTAACATTTAACATTGGCTTCTATGGAAAATCTTTGTCAGCTTGACATAGCACTGGAGACGTGCCATGTCCAGGTGACCAAGATATTCCATAGATGCCAATGTTAAATGTTACTGGAGACGTGCCATGTCAAGCTGACCAAGATTTTCCACGGATGCCAATGTTAAATGTTACGGGAGCAGTGCCATGTCAAGCTGACCAAGATTGTCCATAGATGCCAATGTTAAATGTTACTATAGCTGTGCCATTTCACAGGTATCCTCACAGGGCCCTTAGTCTGAGGCTGTATTCACACCTCTGCGTTTTGAATTGTGGGCAGATTTGCAGAGATTCTGGCAGCGATTGCAAAGCGCCGAGGTGTGAATGACAAATCGCAGAACGCACATTTGAGATGCCATTCATTTGAATGGCACCTAAAATTGTGGTGCGGTTCTGCATAAATCGAGCTGCAATCCCGGCAACCCACATCGCATGAAGCTTGATGCCCAAAAGTAGCTCCTGAACTATTTTTGGGCAACAAGCTTCATGCAATGCGGGTTGCTGTGATTGTTTTTTTTTTCTCTTATTTATTTTACTTTTTATTTTTACACTGTCTCTTTAATTTTTTCTTTAATCACTTTTATTACTATTACAAGGAATGTAAACCACCCTTGTCATAGAAATAAGGATGGCAGGTCCTCTTTATGGAGAAATCTAGGGTCAAAAAGACCCCCATCTCTTCTTTTACCACAGACTGACTTGTCAACGCTTTCATTGTACCTGTGTTTTTGTGGCACTTAAATGCCTGTTGGTCTAATGTAGATGTGTCAAGCGCAAAGCCCGTGCACCCAGGGCTTTTTTTCAGGCAGAAATACAGGTCTGGTCCAATTCTTCACCTTTCAGGTCTGCAGTATGGAAGAGTCCTTGTGCTACCGACCTCACTTTGTGATGCCATGGACATTGCCCATTGGCTGAAATAAAAGTGTCTTTCAAAGGTATGCTCACAGGGCCCTTAGTCTAAAGCCTTGTACACAACATGAGAATATCGGATGAAGGATCGACCCCCTTTTTTTTGCATGCTAGTCCCATATCAAAAATGAAGAGGTTACTAAACTTTCTCGTACGACAGAATTCAGTTTGGGAAATGATGTGATATTGTATATTGTATTATACTGTACTCTTTCATTTCCAAGCATGCTTGGTCTTGCTCTTCCGATTTTTTTTTGGGGGGAGGAAAACTGTACTGTTTAAATGAAAATTGCACGATCTGGTAAAAACATTTTTATGTTTGTCCGTTCGGATTATTTCTGATGAACTGTCGTGATCGGCTCTTGAAAGCTGTGTACTAACGATCAGAATATGGTGTGATCGATTCGAAAGCGGTATTTTCCATCCAATTTTCTGATCGTGTGTATCAGGTTTGCTTCCCCTGTTATCCAAATTGTCCGCTTCCTCTGTGGTTGTCAGGCGGTTGCTCTGGCTGAAGTGTTGGTCGGCGGACCAGACATCTAAGAAGGCCCTGGCGGACTTACCTTTTCAGGGTGGGTGGCTCTTTGGAGCCACCCTGGATGAGATCATGAAGGATCTCACCGGTGGGAAAAGCACCTTTCTTTCGGAGACCAAGAGGAGTAAGGAGTCCCGTTGTAGGCCGGGTCCCTCCTTTACGGCCCAGAAGAGGCTTTTTCATATGTCTCGCTCGACGGGTGAACATAAGCGTCCCTGGCAGCGTAAGCATGACAAGTCAGAGGACAAGACCTCCTCAGCATGAAGGGTTGCCCCGCCTGTCCTTCGGGTGGGGGGACGTCTCCTGGGGTTTGCGGACTGGTGGACTCCCTGCATTTCGGACCGTTGGGTGCGCAAGGTGATTTTGTTGGGGTACAGAAAAGAATTTTGTTCCCGTCCTCCGGACAGGTTCTTTGCCTTAAATTTGCGGCTCCTCTCGGGTAGGCCGCAGGCCCTGCTGGGGGCGGTGCAGGATCTGCTTTGTCAAGGGGTAGTGGTCCCTGTCCCGGCCTCGGAATGTTTCCGAGGGTTTTTACTCCAACCTGTTTGTGGTTCCAAAGAAGGATGGGGTATGGCCGATCCTGGACCTAAAGGCCCTCAACTGCTTTGTATGTGTACGAACGTTCAGGATGGAGTCTGTCTGCTCTGTGGTGGTGGCACTTCACCAGGACGATTTCTTGGCTTCCCTCAACATCAAAAATGCGTACCTGCATATTCCCATATGCACTTAGCACCAGCGCTTCCTGCGCTTTGCGGTCGGGGAGCATCACTATCAGTTTGTGGCTCTCCCGTTTGGCCTGGCCTCTGCGCCTCAGGTTTTCACCAAGCTATTGGGCCCGGTTCTGGCACTGTTGAGACAGAGGGGCATAGCGGTGGTGGCATACCTGGACGACCTACTTTGCGATGCGGAGTTGGCTCCAGCCTTGAGGGACAATGTGATAATCACTATGCGCACTCTGCAGGAGTTTGGCTGGGTGATAAATCTCCCAAAATCGGTGCTGACTTTTTCACACCGTTTGGAGTACCTGGGCCTGATTCTACATGCAGCCCAGGCGAGGGTCTTCCTTCCGCCGTCCAAGCTACAAACGCTTCAGTCAGAGGTCCTCCCTACGCTTTTGCATGCAGGTTTTAGGGCTCATGGTATCCACCTTCGAGGCGGTTCGGTACACCCAGTGTCACACCCGTCTTCTGCAGTGGGAGATTCTTCTGAAGTGGGACAAGTCCCCATCGTCCCTGGATTGGTTGATCAGGGTGGACCGCCAGACCAGGATTTCACTACTCTCGTGGCTGCAGGCTCCGGCCCTGCGGCTGGGGAAGTCATTCCTCCCCCTTCGTTGGACGGTGGTTACAACAGATGCCAGCCTGACCGGCTGGCGGGGAGTCCTGGGGTTGTTGTCGGCCCAGGGCTCCTGGTACCCGGGGAGTCATGTCTCCCGATCAATGTCCTGGAACTTCGGGCCATCAGGTGCTGCCTTTCCCAATGGACGAAGAGGCTGCATGGGTGCCCTGTCCAGATCCAGTCGGACAACGGCACAGCAGTGGCATATGTGAATCACCAGGGAGGGGCAAGAAGCTCAGCTGCGGCCTCCGAAGTAGCTCCACGTACCGGCAATCTCCGCCGTTCACATTCCGGGTGTAGACAACTGGCAGGCAGACTACCTCAGTCATCTGGAGTTGGACCAAGGAGAGTGGTCTTTGCACCCAGACGTGTTCCATCAGATTTGTCTGCGGTGGGGCATGCCAGACGTGGACCTGTTAGCGTCTCGTCTCAATCGGAAGGCGCGGACCTTCGTGAGCAGGACAGGGGATGCCTTGGCGGATGCCCTGTCTCGACCAGAAGCTGACATTGAGCACGGTCAAGGGTCAGATTTCTACCCTGGCAATCTTTTTCCAGCATCCATTGGCGACGCACTCTTTGATCCGTATCTTCGTGCAGGGGGTTCGACACATCGCCCCCCAAGTACGGTCACCTCTGGCGCCATGGGGCCTTAATCTGGTCCTCTCGGTGCTTCAGAAGCCGCCGTTTGAGAATATCAGGGAGATTTCGCTACAATTGCTTTCGCAAAAAGTGGCTTTCCTGGTAGCTATCACATCCACTCGGCGACTGTCCGAGTTGGCGCCTCTGTCCTGTAGGTCTCCATATCTGGTCCTACACAAGGATAAGGTGGTTTTGCGCCCGTCACCTTCCTTCCTTCCGAAGGTGGTGTTGTCTTTTCATATCAATGAGGACATTGTCATTCCTTCGCTGTGCTTGCGCCCGTCTTATCCTAAGGAGGTTGCTCTGCACTCGCTGGATGTTGTTCGGGCCCTGCGGTTGTATCTGGCGACCACGGCCTCCTTTCGGAGGTCGGATGCACTATTTTTAGTGGTGGATGGTCCATGCAAAGGCCTGACGGCCTCATTGGCCATTATTTCCTGTTGGATTAGACAAACTGTGACACAAGCCTATGCTGTTAGGGGTCTAGAGCCTCCTTTCCCGGTCACAGCTCACTCTACCAGCGCGATTAGCACTTCCTGGGCTTTCCGACATCAGGCGTCTATATCTCAAGTGTACAAGGTGTCTACTTGGTCCTCCGTGCACACCTTTTCAAAGTTTTACAAAGTTGATGTTTTGGCATCTTCGGATGGGGCATTTGGCCGCAAGGTTTTGCAAGCGGCCGTGTGAGACGCATCTTCTGGTTCCTCACAGAGGGTTCTGTTTGGGTGAAGTTTTGTTGTTTCGTTACCCACCCTTCGTTTTGACTCTGCTTTGGGACGTCCCAATGGTCTATGGAGCTGCTGTGTCCGTCAATAAACGAAAGAGAAAACTGGATTTTTTTCTACTTACCGTAAAATCCCTTTCTCTGAGTTCATTGACCGACTCAGCACCCACCCCTCCTGTTCAGGTTTGTGTTGCTTGTTACAAACTGAGCTAGCTGTTGCAGGGTGGAGGGTTACTGCCAGTGAGGACTGCCCCCTGGGAGGGGCTGTGTCTGCTTTTTTGTTGAACTGCATGTTCTGCCTAGTCCACTCCTGAAGAGGGCAGCATAACCAAATGGTCTATGGAGCTGCTGTGTCTGTCAATGAACTCTGAGAAAGGGATTTTACGGTAAGTAGAAAAAAATAAATTTTTTTCATGTGTCACCCTTCCACGTGCTCCTTACTGCAAAGGCCATTTATAGGTGGGGGCAGTGGCAATTTGTGTTTTATTTCATACATTAACATGCTCTAAGGCAACCTATGCATTTGAAAGGCTTCCAAAGCACAAGGGGGGCAAAAATAATGTACCTGCACCTACAATGCAGTGCACCACAACGCACAGTAGCATATTACCATACGTTGTGGAGTGTTGCAACGCTGGTGCATTGGGGTCTTATTTAAAGTAGAACTATAGGCAAAACTTTTTTTTAATTTTGGATAGAGTAAGGTAGGGTTATAACCACTATTGATTTAGTTTTGCCATCTGTGCCCAATTGGGAAGATTTACATTTTACTTCTTGCCCCATAGCCGAAACAGGAAGTTAGAGAAAATCCCTTGCAAATTAAAGGAGTCCCTTGGGGACCCCCAGGCCATCAGCACTAATGTCCCATTGGAAAATTTGCCCTCTCTTGCATTTCTGGGGCAACCCAAAATTTGGGATTCTCTTTTACTTTCACTTACAATGATAATGGTAAACAGAACAAATAGAGAGGGTGAATCTCCCTAATGAGGACACAGACAGCAATAAAGACCTGACAGGGGTTCTAATCCCTCTCCACTCTATCCCAAACGAAAGAAGATGTTTTGCCTTTAGTTATACACTATATTGTCAAAAGTATTGGGATGCCTGCTTTTACATGCACTTGAACTGGCATCCCAGTCTTAGTCTGTAGGGTTCAATATTGAGTTGGCCCACCCTTAGCAGCTATAACAGCTTCAACTCTTCTGGGAAGGCTGTCCACAAGGTTTAGGAGTGTGTCTATGGGAATGTTTAACAATTCTTCCAGAAGCATATTTGTGAGGGCAGGCACTGATGTTGGATGAGAAGGCCTGGCTCGCAGTCTCCGCTCAAATTCATCCCAAAGGTGTTATATCGGGTTGAGGTCAGGACTCTGTGCCAGTCAAGTACCTTCACCCCAAACTCGTTTATCCATGTCTTTATGGACCTTGCTTTGTGCACTTCTCCAAATCATTTTGTAGAGAGGGGGATTATGGTGTGGGGCTGTTTTTCAGGGGTTGGGCTTTGCCCCTTAGTTCCAGTGAAGGGAACTCTTAAGGCGTCAGCATACCAAGACATTTTGGACAATTTCATGCTCCCAACTTTGAGGGAACAGTTTGGGGATGGTCCTTTCTTGTTCCAACATGACTGCGCACCAGTGCACAAAGCAAAGTCGATAAAGATGTCAATGAGCGAGTTTGGGGTGGAGGAACTTGACTGAACTCAACCCGATAGAACTCTTTTGTGATGAATTAGAGTGGAGACTGCGATCCAGGCCTTCTCATCCAATATCAGTGCCTGACCTCACACATGTGCTTCTGGAAGAATGGTCAAACATTCCCATAGACATACTCCTTGTGGACGGCCTTCCCAGAAGAGTTGAAGTGTTATAGCTGCAAAGGGTGCGCCAACTCAATATTGTACCCTATGGACTAAGACTGGGATGCCATTAAAGTTCATGTGTGTGTAAAGGCAGGCGTCTCAATACTTTTGACAATATAGGGTACTATGAAATGAATGGCACTGCAGTGTACGGATGCATGCAATGTGCATTACTGCAACACAGGGGTGTGAAAGGACTCTCAAAGAGGCGGCATAACAAAGAAAAGGGCAGCAAAACTAGCTGACTGACCTGCAGTCACCAATCTCCACCACCAGAAGAGAATGCCGCAGATCATCACAGATGATGGCCTTTTTCAGGGATAGGCACGGACCAAGGCTGTGGCGGACATTTTCCAAAGTACAGACGTTAGTGAAGGACACCAAGGTACATTTCAAATTAAAACCTTCAAAAAACACGGTCTACTCTCTGACCTAGTTCTACAAGTACAAAAACATTTAAAATAACAGTTTTATAAAGACTGCTTGTGACATACGCTTATAAAATGTTGAAAACATTTTCTGTCTGGCTGTGGCTGGGGCCTGCCTGGGACTGGCTGTGGCCTGCCTGGGACTGGGCTGGGGCTGGCTGCGGCCTGACTGGGACTGGGCTGGGACTGGCTGCGGCCTGACTGGGACTGGGCTGGGGCTGGCTGCGGCCTGACTGGGACTGGGCTGGGGCTGGCTGCGACCTGACTGGGACTGGGCTGGGGCTGGCGTCAGCCTGACTGGGACTGGGCTGGATCCTGCCTGCTGGGATTGGGCTAGGGCTGGCTGTGACTGGGGCCTGCTTGGGGCTGGACTGGGACCTGCCTGGGACTGGGCTAGGGCTGGTGCCTTCCAGGGACTGGGCTGGCTGGGCCTGCCTGGTACTTGGCTGGCTGGGGCCTGCCTGGGACTGGGCTGGCTGGGGCCTGCCTGCCTGGGACTGGGCTCGCAGGGGCCTGCCTGCCTGGGACTGGGCTGGCTGGGGCCTGCCTGGGACGGGACAGGGCTGGGCTGGGGCTTGCCTGGGACTGGGCTGGGGTCTGCCTGGGACTGTGCTGGGGCCCGTCCACCGTCGGGGTCGTGTCAGGGTCCGTCTGGGGTCGGGT
>BLSH010330950.1:1144132-1160100 GCA_018402905.1 Glandirana rugosa | reverse complement strand
GCACGATGCTCGCATATTTCTCCTTCAAGTCGAACGCACGTGGTGGGAAACCCGGGGAAGACGATTAAAACACAATCATCTTCTAACCACTCGCAACTAAGCACTAAAAGTTAAGTTAACGACGACGTGCTTACACTTAACAGTTATTCCTTGCATCCAAGTGTGCTTGCCTGTGAAGACCGAGCAAAGACTGAAGGCTTGTACGCACAAACGTTTAGGTTGTTTTACGACCAGTTGAAGACATGTGCTCGGTTGTTAGCCGGTTGAGGAACAACCGGTTGTGTTCGAAAGATCAGAGCCTTTAGCAGACATCTTAGGAAGTCAGAAACGAGCCAGAAGTGTCCGTTCGTGTGAACCTACGTTCCTTATTGACAATTCACATTCGTGCAGCAGCAATTGAATTGAAAATCACGAATCAACGCTCACCAATCTTCTACTAACACAAAATTAGCAGAAGGGGCCCAAAGGGTGGTGCACGCAAGCTGAACTTCCTCTTTATACGCTCGTAGCACGTCACTACGTTCGGCTTGGTTGGACGATTACTTGCTTCACCTAAGTATGCTAGACCAAACTGCCGACAGCCAATTTGGACAAAACGTTGGAAGTTCGGTTGACCAACCATCGGCTCGTGTGTATGAGGCATGAGTTTAAATGTGAATGCAGCCTCAGGTGACATGTAAGTAACGTTAGTAACTACCTTGATTTCATATTTAAATTGCACAAAAAACAATAGACGTGAGCATGTGCTTGTGCTATTTTCTCTTTCTTGGTTTTTCTTTCCCTTTTAAGTTTGTACAGTAAGTTCTTTTCTTTTATAATACCGCTTTAGTCTCACATTAAGCCCTCTGTGTTTAAGTTGACCTTAAGGTTTTTCTTGTCTGCATTTTGCATAATTGTGAGCACAGAGATGGAGCTCTCCTGGAAGGAAGTGCTGATACAGAAGCTGTCACAAGCTATCACCCTCTGCCTTATTTCTGCATATTACTTCAGGTCCTTTCTTTGCAGATAAGCCCAGTGGCTTCATAAACCTCACCTTGTTCCAATTGCTTAAATAGTGGCCGGAGGGAAGAAATTAATGTTGATGTCAAACACAATAACAACTGACATACATTTCTGCCTTGCATTGCATTAGGGAAAAAAAGCGGAACTTTGCTTGTCCGCAGCAATAGGTGTTGAGTGGAAGTGTTTAATAGTCTCTAAATCCCATAGATCATAGATTAGGATAAAACGCATTTGCTTCTTGGTCTTTGTTACACGATAAAGCTTGTAGTGAGCGATTCAGTTAGAAGTCTTGCAGTATCTGTGCATATCGCTTCTAATAGCCAACTAGAAGGAAATGTGTTGAAAGAAATCCTTTGGCTGCCATTGCTTACTTCTCTGCGTAAAAGCTCTAATTGCCTGGCTCTTATGGACATAGCTTCAGTGCGTTTTGAGTGTCTGACCCAGAACAATTATGCAGATCAGGAGTTCTGACTTCAGTTGATGTGTGCTTGTTCCAGGTTAGTTGTTCCGAAAATATTGAGGTCAGAGAGAAACAACGGTGATATATATTATGGACAAGGAATGGTTGATTCCGGCACTGGTGTCTTTTGGGGCAGGGAGGGTTGGTCTTCTGCTTAGAGAATCCCAGTACAGGTGAGTACGCAAAGAAGGGGTTATGTTTACATAAGGGAAGAAGGGAGGCTTAGTGTTAGTGTTCAGGTTACATGAAGATCGAATGGGTTAGGGTGAGTGTTAGGGTTAAAGAGACGGTAAGCGTCATCGATTTTTAGGGTTATTGGAAGTGTGAGTGTTAGAGGGTGGGTGAAGGTTGGCGTTACAGGGAGGGTTAGTGTTAGTATTAGGATTACAGGGATAGTAGGACCTACAGGGATGGTAAGTGTTAGGGTTCAGGTTACATGGAAATAGAGGGAGTTAGGGTGAGTGTTATTGTTACAAGGTGGGTGACTGTAAGGGTTACAGAGACGGTAAGTGTTACCGGAAGGGCAATTTTTGGGATTATTGGAAGTGTGAGTGTTAGAGAGTGGGTGAATTTTGGCTTTACAAGGAGGGTTAGTGTTAGTATTAGGGTTATAGGGAGTGTTAGTGTTAGTATTAGGGTTATAGGAAGGGAGGGCCTACAGGGATAGTGTTATGTTCAGGTTACATAGAAATAGTGTGGGTTAGTGTTAGTATTAGGGTTGCGGGGACGGTACGGGTTACAGGGATGGTAAGTGTTAGTGTTCAGGTTACACACAGATATAATAGGTTAGGGTGAGTGTTAGGCTGGGTACACACAAAAACGGTCAGACTTTTGATCCTACTTTGCCCTGCAACATCGGTACTACTTCTGCCCTACTTTGGTCCTACTTCCATCCGACTTGAATGAACAAGCTAAGATTTTGCTCCCACTTTGAGATAGTGATACTGCTGCTGTAATCACCATTTCGGATGTCACAAGTCAGATGGTTAGAACAAGCATCCTACTTCAATCATATTCAGTGGGCTGAAGTAGGACCAAAGTCGGACCAAAGTAGTACAGGAACCTTTTTCAAAGTCGGACCGACTTGTGTTGGACCAGTTAAGACAGCTTCCATAGGGAAAGATTGATTTTGTGACGTAATGCGACTTGTGCTCACAATGCCGGTCCGTTTGTTGGACAAGTGTGAACCCAGCCTTTGGGTTACAGAGACGGTAAGCGTTATCAATTTTTAGGGTTATTGGAAGTGTCAATGTTAGAGGGTGGATGAATGTTGGCATTACAGGGAGGTTAGTGTTAGTATTAGGGTTACAAGGATGGAAGGGCCTACAGGGATGGTAAGTGTTAGTGTTCAGGTTACACGTAAATAGAGGGGTTAGTGTGAGTGTTAGGGTTACAAGGTGGGTGAGTGTAAGGGTTATAGAGACGGTAAGTGTTACCGGAAGATTTTTAGGGTTATTGGAAGTGTGAGTGTTATGCCTCGTACACAAGGTGCAACTGTTGTACGACCGCACGTTCAACAATCGGCTGTTGGCGGTTGTGTCTAGCGTAATGACACGAGTCAAGTAATCGCCCAAAAAAGCCGAACGTAGTGACGTGTTACACGCGTATAACGAGGAAGTTGGGTGAATGTGATTTGTGAATTAGGAACACAGGTTTACACGACCGAGCACTTCCTGGATTCAGAGTATGTGTGTTTTGCACTTTCAACTTTTGTCGGCTCAACCTCTGTACACAGGAGTCAACAGTCGTATAACGGCTTGTTGGCCAACAAAAGTTTTCTAGTTTGCTCAGCCAACTTCTGTTGTACGGCTGTTGAACGTCGGCTGTTGTAAACGTGCGTACTAACAGTCGGATTATAGTACAACAAGCAGTTGTACGACCGTTGTACGACCATTGTACAACAGTTGCACAGTGTGTACGGACCATTATAGAGTGGGTTAATGTTGGCGTTACAGGGAGGTTAGTGTTAGTATTAGGGTTACAGGGTGGGTAGGGCCTACAGGGATGGTGTTAGTGTTCAAGTTACATGGATATAGAGTGGGTTAGGGTGAGTGGTAGGGTTACAAGGTGGGTGAGTGTAACGGTTACAGAGATGGTAAATGTTTCCGGAAGGGTGATTTTTAGGGTTATTGGAAGTGTAAGTGTTAGAAAGTTGTTGAATGTTAGTGTTACAGGGAGGTTTACTGTTAATATTAGGTTTACAGGGAGGGTGAGAATTAGTGTTTGGATATGGCCACAAGGAGTACATAGAATTACACTGTAGCACTATGGGATTATTAAGAACTTTAGCAACTGCAAGAAATGTCCCTTTTATTGTCACCACTCCATCCAAGACTGGAAAGCTATGCCAGTGCTGCCCTCTTCAGATTGGGAAATCTTGAAACAACACAAACAAAACAAAAGGGCACAGAGGCCTAGTGCATTACCAACAACCTTTTATAAATTATTAAACCAAATGAGTGCATACTGACTATGGTCATAGATAAAAACAGTGATATACATTGACCCAAATGGCAAGGTGGCCCCTGATTAGCAATGAAAATCACATGACCCTGCCAGTTGACGCGTTTCAAGGGACAAGCCTTCTTCAAAGCTTTGCTGTGAAGAAGAGGGCTTGTGCCTTGAAACATGCCAGCTGGCAAGTCTGATGTCAGGGTCATGTAATGTTCACCTCTGATCAAGGGCCACTTTGTCATTTGGGTCGATGTATGTCACTGTTTTTATCTATGGCCATAGTCAGTATGCACTTGTTTGCTTTTAATTCTTAATAAAAAGTTGTTGGTAATGCACTAGACCTCGACGCCCCTTTGTTTTGTTTGTATGGTCACAGGCTATATGTTTCATGGTTATGGGGAGGGTGAGGGTTAATATCTGGACTATGGTTACAGGGAGAGTTGAGATGGATTCATGTTTCTGTGGGGGTTAAAGTGGATGTAAAGGAAAAGCTTTTTTTTTTTTTTTTATAACAAACATATCTATACTCACCTGCTCTGTGCAATAGAATTGCACAGAGCGCCCTTGAGCAATAGAATTCTCAAATACTTCAGTAAATCTGCCTATTAGTGTTACAGAGGGGATACATATTAGGGAGAAAAGGAAGGTTAGTGTTATGGTTACATTGAGAGTTAGTTTTGGGTTACAAAGACGCCATGGGTTGGTGTTTAGTCAATGGTTACAGGAATGGTTGGTTTTAGGCTCAAAGGGAGGGTGAAGGTTAGGGTAAGGGCTTGAATTATGGTCAAAGGGAGGGTTAAGGGGGATTCACATTTTTTGTAGCGGTTATCCTGCATTTATTGTCTGGGCCCATTCACACTATTGCTTTGTGGTAATACACGGCAATGCACATTGGTGCAATGTGATGCCATTCATTCTGAATGCCACCCCATCACACCTATGGTGTGGTACGCTGCACTGGTATAAATGCTATGTACAACTTTTTAGCATGCATTTAAATTAATTGGCTGCTTTAATACAATACATGTATGTGCTCTCATGTACCAAAATGGTATGAATGGGACCTTTCTACTGTGTTACAGTCAGGGTAAGTGTTAGGGTAAGGGCAGGTAGTTTTTGGGACCGAGCTCTCAGAACAGAAAACAGTGCTCTACCCCTAGCCCCACTCACCGTATTCCTCTCTCATCAACCTGAAAGTACAGTAACCCTTCACCAAACCTGATACTGACACATCCTAAGGTGACTTGTACACTGCTTATGCAGCACCTTTGGAAAAGAGATACTATTAAAACCAAAGGTTTTTTTCATATCCATGAATATTATCTGTACAGGTAAGTGCAACACACCTGTTGGGAACGATCTAAGACTGTAGCTGAGTAATTTTTAAGTAACTTTTTGTGTTGGGTTCATTGCTTTGCACATTTAGAGTAAAATTGTTGTGTTTTTTTTTCCAGGGTCCTCTTCACAAGCTCTGTGCTTAACCTAGCGGAACTGGTAGCCCTCCGTTCTGATCTGGGGAAGCTGAAGAAGGTTCTGTATTTTCATGAAAACCAGTTGGTCTACCCTGTGAGAAAGAGCCAAGACAGAGACTTCCAATACGGCTACAACCAAATCCTTTCATGGTATGTACAGATTTGCTTCTCTGAGGATTTATTGATAATGTCATTCCAACAGAGTGACACGTGTGACCTAAAATCATGATGCCCAGCATTTTTAGTTGTTGCAAACCCCTATGGCAGTAAAATTCTTTGCCATGTCCCCAATGTTTTTTTTTTTTCATTGTTTTGATACCCAGAAAATTTGGTCTCTGTGCCTCCCCAAGGTGTCTAAAAGAGGGAATAATTGTTTTGAGACATTATATTGTCCAAAGTAATCAGTTTAATTTTGTTTGGATTGTACCTTATACAAAAGAATCAATAGAAATAGAGCCCTTTTCCAGCTTAGACTTTTTTTGGGTAACATGAGGAAGACCTCAGACTTCTGCTGCCTTTGCCCCCATTTCAAACATTTATCCCTACCTTCAGTCTATTTGAGAGCATGCATTAAGAGAAAATCTTCAATTTTCTTACCTTTTCCTACCTGTTTGATGGCTTCCAGACAGAAGAGGAACATGTGAAAATAAAAGAACAGTGTATAATTAAATACAGTACAGTGAAAAAACAGAATATTAAGCAATACCACGTAAACTTGCGTCACAGTGCATCCACACACTGCAAGAAGTGAAACAGTTCCAGGATAACTGTGTATACATAAATAATAGTGCTCTCCTGGTTACTATGCAACTAATGAAATACTGAAAATGTATCCAATATACAGTTGTGCTCATAAGTTTACATACCCTGGCAGAATTTATGATTTCTTGGCCATTTTTCAGAGAATGTGAATGATAACAAAAACAGGGTCTGCCAGGAGTCCAGAAACTCATTCACCTTTTATACATACACACAAATTACAAGCAAACAGATCACAGGTGAGGATGGTTACCTTTAATAGACATTCAAACTCCTTTGTGTCAACTTGTGTGCATATTATCAGGCCAAAATCACCAGGGTATGTAAACTTTTGATCAGGGTCATTTGGGTAGTTTCTGTTGTCATTATGATTTAAAAAGAGTAAACACAGTTGATTGATAATAAACAGCTTCAGCCGAACACTAACCATGAGTGAAAGAAAAGTTCTTGTGTTATCATTCATATTCTCTGAAAAATGGCCAAGAAATCATAAATTCTGCTAGGGTATGTAAACTTATGAGCACAGCTGTACAATCAAACAGTGAATTGAATAGTCCATAAGTTTCAATATGGAAATAAGTCCATGTGGCGGTAGCAATGAAATCATATAGTGGAATGAAGGTCTATCTAAGTGTTCTCCAGATAAGGATATATTCCACCGGGTGACAAACCACGTGAATTCCACAATACACACCTCCACCGTAATCAAGCCTGTTACCAGATGGTTGTGATCCCCAATTACAAAGATCAAACACACATAAGAAGCAATAGACCCCTCCTGGTGCCTCTAAATGGGATCAGTATGGTCCACTTAGTTTCAACTTGATATTCCCCAATACCAATGGCTCTACTTCGGATCCAACTCAGAGAGCTGCCTTAGAGAAAAGGGAACATAGGCTGCACATAGCGTGAATACTGTTAGTGCTGTACACATTTATTGTTAAAAACACCACAAGGTACTCACATGATTCAGGACAATAAAAAGCATTCAAATCGCATGGAGCCTCGCTGACAGCTGGCATCAATGCGTATGGAAGAAGTCACGCATTTGTGGCCTCGCCAATCTAGTTTCGAGTCGCAGTGCATTGTCAGGGTAACAGGAGCATAAACTGTTTTTTAATACAACTGTGAAAAATGCACGACTACTTAAATAATGCAGTGCTCTGCCATAAATGTTCCACCTCTCAACCATGCACAAAAGGCTTTTAATAAAAGCTTACCAGAATACCACGACCACCAATATGTGAATGGTCATGATAAGCCTGTGTATATATCTCTGGTTACTCCATTTCACCACGATATTGAGATTAGCCACAACTTTTCACAGCTATAAGGCTACTTTCACACTGAGGCGCTTTACAGGCACAATTTAGCTAAGCATAGCACCTGTAAAGCACCTCAAAAATCCCCCCCCCAATACACCCCAATGTTAAAGCCCTGAGTGCTTTCCCACTGTGGCAGTGAGCTTGCGGGACATTACAAAAAGTCCTGCAAGCAGCATCTTTGGGGCGGTGCGGTGAGTGGTGATACACCGCCCCTGCCCATTGAAATCAATGGGCAGCACTTCCGAAGCGGCTGCACACCGCCTCGGTAGTGCGGTGCGCCGGCACTTTTAGCCCCGTTTTAACCCCTTGCGGTAAATCCCCGCTGAAACTATTGGGGATTTACCGCTACCGCCCACCCCAGTGTAAAAGTAATACTAATGCAAAAGTAATTACCTAATGCAATTGTGTTTGTTTAGAAAACAGATAAGGCCATAATATTGCGCAATCCTTTAAGACTATGTTTACTATATCAAAAGAATGCATCACATGTTAAAATAAGGTATCAGCGCTTAAAAACACAATCTGGCCGGCATCCAACATAGAGACTATGATCGGTGTTTGTGATGACGTCACCACGTAAACCACGTCCCTACGAGTTTTACTTATTGATGGTCATGGTATTCTGGTAAGCTTTTATTAAAAGCTTTTGTACACAGTGGAGAGGTGGTATAATTATGGTGGAGCATTGTATTATTTAAGAAGTGGTGCATATCATTCACATTGGACTTTTCATGGTTATATTGGAACGGTTCCACTTATTGCAGCATGTGGATGGACTGCGGCGCAAGTTTATGTGTTATTGTTTTATTGTTTAATGTTCTGTTTTCTCACTGTTGTATTTGATTATACATTAAGACCCCTTTCACACTGAGGCGGTTTTCAGGTGTTTTAGTGCTAAAAACAGCCTCTGAAAACCGCCTCCCATTCATTGCAGTGTGCGCTTTCACACTGGGGCGGTGCGCTTGCGGGATGTTAGAAAAAGTCCTGCAAGCAGCATCTTTGGGGTGGGTTGGGAGCGCTGTAAATAGTGCTCCCAAAATGCCCCTGCCCATTGAAATGAATGGGCAGTGATACCAAAGCACCTGAAAAGTGCTTCGGAAGTGCAGCAAAACAAGTCTTTTTTGTGTCTTTTTAAGGCCACGTATTCACATGGCCTTAAAAAACCTGGCCCACTAGCGCCCGAAAACCTGGGGAAAAGTGCTGCTAAAATGGTAATTAAAGCATGGCAAAAATGACTGCCACTTTAGCGGCTCTCTAGTGTGAAAGCGGTCTGAGGGAGAGCGCTGTCTTTTTTATTTTCACATGCACTATATTACCAGAAGTATTGGGACACCTGTCTTTACACGCACATGTACCTTAATGGCATTCCAGTCTTAGTCCTTAGGGTTCAGTATTGAGTTGGCCCATCCTTTGTAGCTATAACAGCTTCAACTCTTCTGGGAAGGCTGTCCACAAGTTTTAGGAGTGTGTCTATGGGAATGTTTGACCATTCTTCCAGAAGTAGATTTGTGATGTCAAGCGCTGATGTAGTGTGAGAAGGCCTGGCTTGCAGTCTCCACTCTAATTCATCCCAAAGGTGTTCTGCCTGGTTGAGGTCAGGACTCTGTGCAGGCCAGTCAAGTTCCTCCACCCCAAACTCGCTCATCCTTGTCTTTATGGACCTTGCTTTGTGCACTGGTCCAAATGATTTGGTGGAGGGGGGATTATGGTGTGGGGTTGTTTTTCAGGGGTTGGGCTTGGCCCCTTCGTTCCAGTGAAGGGAAATCTTAAGGCGTCAGCATACCAAGACATTTTGGACAATTTCATGCTTCCAACTTTGTGGGAACAGTTTGGGGATGGCCCCTTCCTGTTCCAACGTGACTGTGCACCAGTGCACAAAGCAAGGTCCATAAAGATATGGATAAGTGAGTTTGGGGTGGAGGAACTTAACTGTCCTGCACAGAGTCCTGACCTCAACCCGATAGAACACCTTTGGGATGAATTTAAGGAGAGACTGTGAGCCAGGCCTTCTCATCCAACATCAGTGCCTGACCTCACAAACGTGCTCTGGAAGAATGGTCAAACATTCCCATAGACACTCCTAAACCTTGTGGACAGCCTTCCCAGAAGAGTTGAAGCTGTTTTAGCTGCAAAGGGTGGGCCAACTCAATATTGAACCCTACGGATGAAGACTGGAATGCCATTAAAGTTATTGGGCATGTAAAGGCAGGTGTCCCAATACTTTTGGTAACATAGTGTATCTGTATTTAGCAGTTTTGCTATTATCCATTAGAACAGAAAAATGGAAAACTAAAGTGATATTGGCAAATTGTTTCCACAAAATGGCAGATTCTGTTGAAATGATCCTCTAGTTTAATTTTGCACTCGTGCCTTGGTGAATTTTGTTTGGAAAAAAAAAACAATTCTATCTGTCCCAGAATCAAACATTTGCTAAAATGTAACAGTCAGAGGTTCAAGCTGCAGGTGAATTGGAAACAGTGCGGGCCCGGGAGTAGCAAATCTCTTACAATTTTCTATACTCATACAAAATATTCCCTGAAGAAGCCCCGAGGGGAAACCTGGATCTGGATACTGTTGATAGGCTTTTCCTTTTGAGTATAAATAATTGTAAGACATTTGCAGTGAGCATCACAGTGAGAGAGTACAATGCTCGGAAAGGTTTAAAATCTGTGTATGCATGACGCTTGGAGGAACTAAAACATTACCAGCTGGAAAACAATAGTAATCGATCGGACGGTGAGGAGATAGTGATCTGTTTATGAAACAACTACTAGTATGATAAGTTTTGCATTTTTTTGTGGTTTGGGAACACTAGTGATGACTTTTTCACAAGTTTCTGTCTGCCTACCAGTCATTCGTTGGAGATTCCTATGATCAGTAGCACCACTGATCTATCACAGTAGTAGTGCTAGCGTTCTGTAGGGCTTGTATACATAAGCATTAGAAACCTACTGAGCTATTGAACTGAAGTAGTAACAAGGATATCTTCCTAACTATCTAGGACGGAGATAATGCAGTGTGAACAGTTGAGTGTAACATTTGAGGAAACGCTTTGCTTTTACACACATGCTGCCGAGATAGATTTCACACTGTTACAGTGCCTTGAAAAAGTATTCATACCCCTTGAAATTTTCCACATTTTGTCATGTTACAAGCAAAAACTTTATGTATTTTATTGGGATTTTATGATAGAAGTGGAAGGAAAATGTTAAATGTTTTTCAAAATATTTTACAAATAAATATCTGAAAAGTGTGGCGTGCATTTGTATTCAGCCTCCTTTACTCTGATACCCCTAACTAAAATCTAGTGGAACCAAATGTCTTTTGATGTCACTGAATTAGTAAACAGAGTCCACATGTGTGTAATTTAATTTCAGTATAAATACAGCTGTTTTGTGAAGCCCTCAGAGGTTTGTTAGAGAATCTTAGTGAACGAAGGCCAAGGAACACACCAGACAGGTCAGGAATAAAGTTTTGTAGACGATTAAAGCAGGGTTAGGTTATAAAAAATACCGCAAGCTTTTTACATCTCACAGATCACAGTTCAATCCATCATCCGAAAATGGAAAGAGTATGGCACAACTGCAAACCTACCAAGGCATGGCTGCCCACGTAAACTGGCAGGCCGGGCAAGGAGAGCATTAATCAGAGAAGCAGCCAAGAGGCCCAGGGTAACTCTGGAGGAGCTGCAGAGATTCACAGCTCAGATGGGAGAATCTATCCACATGACAACTATTAGTTATGCACTCCACAAATCCAGCCTTTATGGAAGAGTGGCAAGAAGAAAGCCATTGATAATAGAAAACCATAAGAATGCCAGTTTGCAATTTGCAAGAAGCCATGTCGGGGACACAGCAAACATGTGGAAGAAGGTGCTCTGGTTAGAAGAGACCAAAATTGAGTTTTTTGGCCTAAATGGAAAAAGCTATGTGTGGCAGAAAACTAACACTGCACATCACCCTGAACACACCATCCCCACTGTGAAACACGGTGGTGGCAGCATCATGTTCTGACAATGCTTTTCTTAAGCAGGGACAGGGAAGCTGGTCATAGTTGATGGGAAGGTGTATTGGAGCCAAACACAGGGCAATCTTAGAAGAATATCTGTTAGAGTTTTCAAAATACTTGAGACTGGGTTGGCCACGACCCTAAACATACATCGAGAGCTACAATGAAATGGTTTGGTCTATCACATAAAATCTCAATAAAATACATTTACGTTTTTGGTTGTAACAAAAATTTCAAGGGGTACTTTTTCAAGGCACCGTATCACAGTAGTAGTGCTAACATTCTGTAGGACTTGTACACATAATCATTAGGAACCTACTGAAGTAGTACCAAGGATATATTACTAACCACTTAAGATGGAGAGAGTGTGGTGTGAACAGTTGAGTGTAACATTTGGGGAAAAGCTCTGCTTTTCTGCCTAGATAGATTTAACACTTTTTTTTAACACATTCTCATTTCTGTCTGAAGTCCACCATCTCTACAAAACTAGCAAAGAAAAATTATTTGGTCACAAGAACTACCTAAAATATACTCACTAATCACTACTATCTTTCACTTTTCTCTAACACTAATCACAACCACAAGGATGTAGACCAGTGGTTGTCAACTTATGAGGTATGTGGAGCCTCAACTGTGGCCCTAAGGGCGGCACAATATATTCTCTATATAAGAGAAGACTGTAAGACATTTCAGACTGATTGGAGGAGACGATCAGAGATGGCAGACATGCAATAGATGTGGAAGGAGACTTAAAAATACACGGCAGGCGATAGAGACTAAGTTTATGCAATACGAGACTGCTAGAAATCACTGACATAGTAACTTGTTTTCAAATGAATGCTGCCGCTACTGGCTGCTGGGGTCTGTAAAGGGCTGCTGGGGCACCAAGGGCATAGACACTATGGGGTTTATTTACTAAAGCTTGAAAGTGCAAAATTTGGTGCAGCTCCACACATAAAACCAATCAGCTTCAAGGTTTTATTGTCACAGCTTGATTGAACAAGCTGAGGTTAGAAGCTGATTGGCTAGCATGCACAGCTGCACCAGATTTTGCACTCTCCACCTTTAGCAAATCAACCCCTGTGAGCCTGGCTTATAAAATGAAATAGACATTCACTGATTGGTTGCTAGAAGTGGTTTGGGCCGAGCTTGCAAAGCAGTGTGAGGTTGTTTTCTAAGGCCTCATGCACAATGAGCATTTAGCCCCGGTGCATAAGACTTCGGCTTTAATGTGATGGTGGAAGGTACAGGAGCACTGTCCAACCCCGCTGCTCGCAGCATATAAAACTGTATGAAAGGCTGCTGAGGCTAGACGTTGCAATAGTCTTTATGTTTAGGGCAGTATCCGTTGTCCAGAGATGAATGCCCAGAACACAAGCAGTCTGTGTTCCAGCCATTTGTCCCTGGATACATACTGCCCCCCTAGGTACCACCCAGCCCAGTGAGCATGGTGCCTTAAATTGTTACGAAACCCAGTAATATGAAAATAGTTCATCTGACCCCCCCAGAGCCCCCCCCCCCGCAGTACTCACAGCTTATGAATCTTCTTTTTACATATTCACTATATACCTGTTTGGCTGATCTGTATACCATGGTCACGTGATAAACTGCAGGGTCTGCCCAGTGCTGAGAGTTCGAGTAGGAGGAGAATTCCACTATAGCTTGCCTACACGCCCACATGTGTGATGTCAATATCATGTGACCTGGCTAGCTCTGAGAACAAGGAAATGTTCTCTCCCGCAATAGAGACCAAACTGAGCATGTGCGGCAGTACTACCCTCACTGTGTATTATCTGGCCTTGCCAAGAGAGACCCTGCAGGAGGGGGAGGATCCATCCACACAGGATCAAACAGCCAATGCAGAGGATTAACCCCGTAAGTTCCACAGTGAGTATAACAAGCATGCTATGCTGCACATACAGATAGATTTTACTGTTGTGGGTTTAGTAACACTTTAAAGGTAGATATTTTTTTATTCAAGCAAATTTCACCAAAGCTATATTGCATGGCAAATTAGAGGCTAAATTTGACGGAATCTGTTATTGTGCAGCAAAATAAATTTCAAGGAACTCAGAATGTTTTGACCAGAGTTAAGCCCTTGGCTTACCAATGTCTGTATTTGTCAACTTTGCTAGGTTTAGGTTTCAAAATTTTCCATGACTTTGTTTGCTTGTTTTCTTTAAATCTTATGTTACTGCTCTTGTGCTGTGTGGATCAATGGACATATAGCAGCGACTTCACTCCCTGGAATAGGGAAAATTAGAGGTCAGCTTGCTTTGTCTTGCATAATGGAGTGTGAGCAAGCAGTTTGATGAATTCCGCAACATACAACGTCTCTTTTGCTCCATTATGCCCGATGAAGCAAATCAGCATCACTTTAACGGTGATCGCTTCACGCTGAGTTAAGTAATGTTGTAGACCTTTAACAAGGAAGACTCGCCATTTTCATGATCGACTAGGCCATCACTCACAAGGCTTGCTTTATGTACACTGTGTTTGAGCTAAAATATGATGATTTGAACATGTCGCAAACTACTATTACATGCAGCGGCAGTGATCTTGTCTATTACAGAAGACTTTCACTGACGTTTATACAGTGATCTGACTGTGTATGTATGTCAGATTAGGGAAATGGATGGCTACTGAATAATTCATTCGATTTTATTTTTCTTTTTTTTTGTTTACATTTTATTTATTTTTTTGTTTGTTTTTGTGTTTGTTTGTTTACATACAATTTTTATCTTTTTTTTTTTTTTTTTTTTTTTTTTTTTCAAAATTTTACAATATACAAAAGAGCATAGTAATGCAAGAGAACATCTAAAATTTAGATTTCATACATCTCATGCATAGATGGTACAGATGAAATGTAATAGATAGTTGTCAACATGGGTAAAACAAAACCAGAAGGGCATTTAAGTAGTGAATTATTGTACAAAAATATCTTAACCCCTTTGCGCCGACCGCACGTGTATATGCGTACATCCCTTTGTTTTGGGGCGCACCGCGTTCTCCCAGCACCGAGACCCGGCTCTAACCGAAAGCCCAGTGTCTCGTACCAACGAGCCCACCCCTAGGTTTCCTTCCTCTTCTGAATGAAGAGAAAGATACATTGTATCTCCCTCTTCTTGCAGAAGATGAATTGTAAACAAACCAAGTGTGTCAAAAAAAAATTGAATTAAAAATAAAGAATAAAAAAATAATTAAAAGATAAAGAAAAAAATAACAAGATCAAGGTTGCAATGGCTAGTGATAGGGTCAGGATCAAAGGCATATTTTTTGTAGATTTTAAAAACATTTTTTTTTAAATTAGCATCAGTGTCAGTTAGTGTCAATGTATTTTATACAGGGTAAAAAAAAGCAAAATGGACACAATTCTTTCTGGGCTGTACTAAGGGTACAAACGACAACTAACATACACAAATGTGGTATCACTGCAATTGTTAGGAGCAGGAGAATTTATTTTGGGTTGTTCTTTGGTGGTAAATTATGATAATAGCAAGAAATATACAGCTACATTAAAAACAATATATATTTTTACTATTTTGGGCCAGTTTTCCTTTGATAATAAAAAAAATCAGGAAATATCTATTACCATTTACCACCAAAAGAAAATCCAACTTGTCCTAAATAAAACAAGGTATACTCCACCTGGATGCACTGGGTAGTTGTGTTGATATGTACAATATTAATTTAACACATGCCAAAGTTGCAAAATTGTGCTTAGGTATTTGTGTGACGGGGTTAAATAGGTAAAAGGGAATGTGAACGAGAAAGTGGTGACCTCATGGCATAGCCAAACATCCCATTTAATAAAGTTAAACGTTGGCCTTCTAATTGTACCGCCAGATATTTAATACTGTGCCACAGAGGTTGGAGTGTGAGGGGAGAGATCAGATGCAGCAGCACTGTGGGCAGTTCCAGTCTGTGTCACTCATCCATCCATACCCATCCATCCATGCACACCCACCCAGCCATCCAACGCAGCCATCCCTATCCATGCTCAGCCATCCCCATCTGTGCTCAACCATCCCCATCCGTGCTCAGTCATCCCTATACATGCTCAGTCATCCCCATTCATGCTCAGTCATCCCCATTCATGCTCAGTCATCCCCATCCGTGCTCAGTCATCCCCATCCATGCTCTGCCATCTTCATCCGTGCTCAGTCATCCCCATCCATGCTTAGTCATCCCCATCCGTGCTCATTCATCCCCATCCGTGCTCAGCCATCCCATCCATGCTCAGCCATCCCATCCGTGCTCAGCCTTCCCCATCCATGCTCAGTCATCCCCATCCATGCTCAGTCATCCCCATCCATGTTCAGCCTTCCCCATCCATTACCGACTCGTGCCTACCCCTACTTACTCGTGCCTACCCCTACTGATTCGTACCTACCCCTACTGACTCGTGCCTACTTCTACCGTCTCGTACCTACCCCTACTGACTCGTGCCTACCCCTACTGACTCGTACTTACCCCTACTGACTCGTA